>CM038679.1:25287587-25408018 GCA_021605205.1 Aegilops longissima | reverse complement strand
TGCTTGCTGCTTGCCGATCGTAGTGTTCAAAAATGACACGTTCTCATAATAGGCGGCAAGCTAAGCTAAATAGGAAAGGGGGTGACTGATGACTGCCTTTTTTGTCAGAAATCCAAAACGGTGGAATGTGGAGCTAATATGGCTGGCTACAAGTAGCCAAATTGATAGAACCTAAAATTGATGAAATACCTGATAGATGAAGACTAAAAATTGCAAAATCAACTGCTCCTCCAGAATGGCTGGTAATACCACTTAAGGGTGGATAGACTGTCCACCCAGTGCCGCTGCCCACTTCTACTAAGGTTGAGCTTAATAGGAGCAAGAGACTTGGCGGCAACAACCAGAATGATATATTATTTAATCGTGGAAAAGCAAGAAGAAGGAATAGAAGAATGAAATGCAGAAATAGGAGAAGGGCGGGTAGCATTTTCAAATGCCAGTTTGAGTGAGACAGTTTACATCGCCCCCACCCCCCACTTTTAGGCTGTTCTTTCATTCTGCCTTTGTCTTGCTCTAAGCTACCTGACTTCCTTCCTATGTTCTTCCATTCTACTTTGTATGATTATGATCATATCGTTCTTAGAAATTGTGGAATTTGACTCAGTTAGAGCTATGGTTTAGCATCAAGAGGGAAGTTTTCTTCCATTCCAACTAAACTAAGTGAAAAAAGGGGGAGAGCAAAACAGAAACACGGGAACAAAGAAACTATGTCCAAACCAACGAGTCCTTTGGTCGACTCTAAAGAATGTATCGGGAGTTGGGAGTTAGCCGTCTCATAGGAGTGATAGCTGGGGGTTTTCACGGAGTTTCTTCGTACGATTGAAAAAAAGAGTGCTCTAGGTCGGAGAAAACAAGAAGAAGATTGTTCACCAGTCTGTCTCCCAACCTCTTTAAAGCAGCTACCTACCGTGATCTAGTCTTGGGACAGCATTGGCACCCCCGTGTGTATGAAAATCCAAGAGAGAATCATAAAATCTAAAAGCTAGGAAGGAGAAGACCGAGTGATTGAATATGACTTGCTAACAGATCCTACTCTTCCTTAAGCGCTAGTTCTATTCACGATAGTTTCGAGAGCAGCTAAAGTAGCTACCTAATAAGATAGATGAATATTCCACGATCTACGATTATAAAAATCTTCTTATAGAAGTCTAGTTCTTTCTTCTTTTAGAAAAGGAAGTCTTGCTCTCCTTTCTTGCCGCTACTTGCGTTGCGAGCCAATCTTCAAACTGTTACAGAGAAGTTGTTTAATGATTAGCTGCTTGAACGTGGAAATATTTCGGCATATCTACTCTTAGGTTAGTATGAGAACTCGACTCTACTCGTGCTATAGTCGAGGATGTACTTACACTACTCTAAAGAGGGATCAATTAATGGGGTGCATTTTTCTTAGGGCAATTCTAGGCAAGACCTTGAATCACAGGGTTCCGCTTAGCCCTATTGGGTATTTTAGTGATAGGTTCTGTAGGAACTGGACGATCCTATTTGGTCAAATACCTAACGCAAAATTACGATTTTCCTTTCATTAAGGTACGAGGGCTTCTTATTCCACAAGAACGAAAGCACCTTTTCATTGGTTGTTGTTTCTCAAGTTTCGATTAGAATTGTACTTTCGCGTTAATTGAGGAATATGTCTATTTTTTCTGGGTCTAAAACCTGTAATTATTGAAATTGACTGGGCTTGAAATTGCTTTTCGTTCTCATAGTTACGAAACGGTAAGAAAGATAAAATACGAGCCTGTGTTATAGCAAGAGTAATTAATCGTTGTTGTTTCAAGGTTAATCTATTTATTCGTCTCGATAATATTTTTCCTTGTTTACTAATAAATCTATTAATTAAACTCATGTTTCTATAATCAATTCGATCTCCCGGGCCAATCCGGGGACGCCTATGAAAAGGTTGTTTAGATTTACGAAAAGGCTGCTTGAGGTTCGTAAGTGAACCGAGACTAAAAGGTTTGGGCTTTAGTCCCGACCCTTTAGTCCCTGTTCCTGAATCGGGGCTAAAGGGCCTCTGGAACCGGGCCAAATGAGTCGTTTCTACTACTGACTAGCAGTATGTGTAGATGTGTCTACTGTTTACTTAGTACGAGCAAATTTTAGATCAGAATCAGTATATCGCTAATTCAGTCAATGTCATGCTAGTGATTTATCTATGGATTAAATTAGTTAAAAAGTTGCCTATTTACTGAGCAATGAATATGGTGATAATGGCCGGCGGCTAGTGTTGATGGAGATTGTATAGCCGGCCTCCATTGGTCTCCTCCGTGGATGCTTCTTTCCTTTGATCCAAGGGTTCTAGAGATGATCCCGATTTTTTCCCCAAAACATCCCTTGATGGTTAAGGAAGTCGTAGTAACAAACAGGGACAAAATCAATGAAGAATCATGTAAGTTGTGGACGTTTTCGCGTCTCTAGGTACCTGGTACGAGCAGCGATATGACCGTACCGTGTACGGTCGTACCTTAAGCTGTCTTCTTCTCTGGAATCCAGTGCACGTGGAGTTTAATATTTTGGTCGTCATTTCCTCATACAAACTACGATTTTGACGTTCTTGGCTCGTTGGATTCATATGAAAAAGCCGGATACACCTGTGGTATTGAGAGCTAGTTTGGTTTGTGTCCACAAGTTGATGCCTGGGAAAAAATGTTGCCTGGTGTGGACACGAGAAGCTAGCAATTGCTGCCTGGCCAGGCTAGCCTGAAGAAAATGTGTTTGGATGAAGCCTGGCCTGGTGAATAGTTAAATGGATTTAAAAAGGAATCTTGGATTGTACTTCTGACATGCTATAGCTCCAGGAGTGCCGTCGTTTTGTGATTAGTAATATCCAGGCAGCAATTAGCATCCAGGCCGGCTGCCCAGGCGCTCAAAACTGGACGCCTGGGGTTGCCTCGGTCTGCCTGGTCCAGGCTAACTAAAGTGCTCAAGTATCCAGGCCAGGCTGGCTTCCTCAGTCCCAGGCAGCAAGCAAACAACTTCTCTGAAAATCCAGGCGCGCTTCAGGCCAGGCATGGTACGACGAGGATGTGAACCAAACTAACCCTGATTGAATTTTGGTTTGTTGGGAAATCTATTTTTTGCAAACTCCACAACATGCCTTTCTTCCGTGCATGTAAATCCTCCGTATTGATCCCTTCCTCCATCCTCTCATCATGGTAAGTCCTTGGGGGTTCCGCATCACCTACAAAACACGCAAAAATAACAAAACTAGTAAAAACTAACGGAGACTTAAGAACATGCAATGCTCAAAATGAAAGACTGCAAACTAGAAATCTTGCTTAATGGACATGCAACTGGCTCAACCGGACATGATATATGGAGTTGTTATGCAACAATGAGCCTTAAGAATGGGTCTAAAATAGAACCATCAAGCACTGAAAGCTTAAACCCTTGCTCGTCCTCGAGTAAGAAAGGTGACTACCTAGGTTCATTGTTGCTAACTCTTATGCTTACACTAAAACTAAAGCTCAAAAGTGTATTCATATCTTTTGTGCAACCATGCAGAAGTTAGCTAGCGTGTAAGTAATACCTGTAACCCTCTTAGTTTCATTACCATGGAGGTTAAGAAAGAGAAAATATTTTGGGTGAAGTCCAAATTCTCATTGCCAAAGTTTTAGAGAGAATGTCAAAATTTTGGGTGAAGTCCAAATTCTCATTGTAACCCTGTTAGTTTCATTAACAATCGCTTGAAAAACACCAACTTAACATACGTACATACAAACGTAGAATTATTGAATTTATATCTACACAGTACTAGTCCACTATCTTAGCATGCAATGGGTGTCGCACAGAAGTATGAAACATACAAGATCATGTGCAGATACATAATCTATAATAAATAACAATCACAACATCACCGGAGTTATTAACACATACACAAAAATGGCCCTAGTATGGGATGGATGTGTTGCAAAAATAGGAAGGATGTGTTTCTATTTAAATAACCCAAGGGGAAAAAATAAACCACATTATTCATCGTAAAATGATGCCATAAGAAATTACACAAGTCCTTCACCATTGCTCGTACTATCATTGCTTGGAGGACTCACTGTAGGCTCTTCTAGCTCAACCGGAGATGGAGAATCGTCGCTTTTTCAGCTGCTCCCACCCCTATATCAGAACCGAACGTTCCATAGGGCTGCTAAAACCATCAGAGAAACCCGCCACGAGAGGTGGGGTAAAAATCTGTTGAAAGGCAATTCAGTATGCCTCGTTCCTGACACATGCCAAGGCTTCAAAAGTTGAAGAAGTGAAACCTTGATCAAGGTGACACCACCAAGCAAGGAGAATGCACATTTCACACCCCCTGCTCGGATCCGACGTCATTGAAAACTTCGTCGAGCCAAGATACACGCCTCACTTCCCTTGGGCCCCTGCCACCGTCAAAAGCAAAAGTAACTGCAAAAAATAACTTATGTTTCCAATACATCATCATCCCAAAATAGAGGAAGCCATGAAGGCGATGGAGGGGCAATTAGAGCATCTACAACGGGACATAGAAAATCCGACCCCTACGCCCGAACACATCCGCAGACAGTGACGGTCAGACCCTAGATGGCCGCGTCCATAACCTGATACAGTGATAACTCAAATCCGGCCCCTCGGACCATGCTATCCATGCAACGCGGGAAACTACGATGATCATCATATGTACATAGTCCAAGTGGCAGTGCTGATGCGGGCATGAGGACCCGGCGGTGGCTGGGGACGCGAGTCGCAGCACGCAGAGTTCATGATTTCGTACTCAAATGTCAAATAAATCATAAAAAAAATTGTGGATTCAAAAAATGTTTGTGATTTTGTACAAAATGTTTGCTCAAAAAATGCTTGCAGTTTCGAAAACAAGTTTTCGGGAAATAAAAAAATGTTCATGATTTTTTTCAAAAGTTTGCGTATTTAAAAATATTAATGAAATTGAACAAAATTCCACCAATTCAAAAAATGTTCGTGAATGGAAAAATATCCTAAAAATTCAAAAACTGTTCGTGACTTACAAAATAGTTAAAATGTTCGTTGATTCAAAAAATGACCATGCATTAAAAAAATATTTGTTAAATAAAAAAATCTTTGGGAATTTTAAAAATGGGTTCCACCAATTTAGAAAAAAAATGTTTGTCGATTTTTGAAATGTTCGCCGATTCAAGAAAAATGTTTAAAAATGTTTGCAAGTAGTATAAACTATTCATGAATTCAAAAAATGTTCTTGATTTTAGAAAAAGTTCGAGATTTGTAAAAGTGTTCACGGATTTGAAAAACTATTCACAAATTCAAATATGTGCACGAGTTTAAAAAAATGTTCATGATTTCACGAATTGAGAGTGATAGTATATCTCAGTGATGCCGCAAAATGTGATCATGGCCATTGTAGATTATGTCTTTTTATCTGTTGCAACGAACGACCATTTTGCTAGTAATAATAAAGTAAGTAGTGCTTCTGGCGGTCCCTCATACAATTTTGTAGAAAAACTCCTAGTGCTTGTGTGAATTAACCCGTTGTATACCCTTAAGTCACAACCAAACCATTATTTTGCATTGTTTCCCCTGACATTTTAGATAATTCGCCCACAGATCATATTCAAGTCAGACAAATGTTTTTTCTAAATTATCCACATCTTTTAAACCGTTACTCCGAACTTATATACGAAATTTGAGAAATGTGTAGAATCTAAATATGATGTTACTTTTACCTGTTAAATATTTTTTGAAATATTTTTTGGAAACAAGCTTATACTGTATAGCGCATGGTCCGTTTTACTTTCGTACCAGTGGCGACCTGGATTGTAAATAAACACCCACTAAAACCATATAGGGCCGGAAAAAAACATCGATAACCACACATGCACACCTCTGAAAAACCTCGCAAGGGAAAAACAACAGATTTCTTATCGCGAGAGCGCACAGTCCATTTTTCTTTTCTACCGGCGGCGATCCGGATTGGAAATAAACATCCACTAAAACCATGAAGAGATGAAAGAAAACATCGAGAACCACACATGCACACCTATGAAAAACCTCGCAAGGGAAAAACAACAGATTTCACATCATGAGAGCAAGAGAGAGCGCGGGGGGGGAGGAAGAGAGAAGCCTTAAGATTAACCACGTTCAGACACATTTTGGTTTATGTGAATACTGAGGCTACCGCCGGCGAAGGTGAGAAGGAGGATAACCAGCAACAAAAATGTGATGCCTCGCTAAGATAAAGGACCTTGACCTATTATGGTCTGGAGTGATGGTTATTAAGTTAAGAGCATGTGCTATTTTTTCTCACGTTGAAACACATGGGCTCTTTTGCTTATTCCTAAACTTTACTACCCACATCAATTAATGTAATATCTATACAAATTATAAGATGCATTCGTATGTAGTTTATATTGAAATCTCTAAAAATACTTATATGTAGGAACGGAGGAAGTAATTTTTTATCAATATTGCTAAACTCACACATCCATATTATCCATAATCCATCATATATCCCTATCAAATTTCCATCTATATTATATCAACATCGATCAGATTGCATCCATGCATATATCATATCCACATAAAAATATTGTCGTAATCTATATATATCATCGACCCAAACCTTAAACTTAAACCTATCTAGCTAGATCCATACCATCACTACTAGAGAAAAACCTAGCAGTAGCGCAGGTCTAATGCCTATCAGTAGCGCGGGGAACTGCGCTACTAATACGACGCTATAGCTAACGTTTAGCAGTAGTGCGGCTTGACACGCGCTACTGCTATACCTACTTAGCAGTAGCGCTTCCCTTACCAGCGCTACTGCTAAGTGCTTCAGCATTAGCGTTTTTCTATCCATCGCTAAACAACGCTACTACTATATTTTCTCATATCTTTTTTTATTGCGTATTTGTGATGTTTTTGTACAGGTTTTAAACAGTATTCTAATCATATCATAAACATGCAATATGCTCATCATATCATACACATAATAGTCTCATCATATCATCCAACACAAATCATGTCGTTACATCATAATCACAATATAGATATACAAGTTACATGACATGTCTCATCATACATAATGTAGTGCTTCTTGAGGCGTCAGTTCGTATCCCTCTCGCACTAGCGTGAACCTAAAAAACTATTGGTCGTCGCTCGGAAACCGGTACACCTGGGCCTGACACTCCGGCGACTCGTCGTTTACTCCTAGCATAGCACTTCTTCGCCATCGATGATCTATGCACCTACATCGTCACATGAGTCAATGATATGCAACATATATAGTTGAGCAACAGAAAGAGACAGACTTGGCAAAAATAGAAGCAATATATCATCAGCATAAATAACAAACTTCATCGTACCCAAAATGCCCTAACTAGAGTGATCTTCGCTAGATGATGAGGACGGTTTAATTACTTCACAAATAAAGTTTCGTCATGCGTAACTCAAAGTTTCGTCATAGAGAAAGTATAGACTAAACAGACACTTTGTCATATATTGTCAATCACCCCAACATGTCATGCCATCCATCCAAGTCAAGGAGATAGTCCCTGAGCTTAGTGAAAGGCTTCAGGTCGAGACGCTGAGCCGATATGCGTTCTCGGATGTCTTCTCGCGACATTTGTCCTTCTTCGTAGAACATCTCTGTTTTTTCAACGACCTCCTTCATGATGATTTGGGAAAGTTCATGTTGGATGTGATAGAACTCAGCTCGAAGTCGATGATCCGGGATATCTCCTACGTTCTTTGCCCATTGCAGAATATGGGCATCGCCGGATCTAGGTGACATGCGAAGGTTCTGCTGATCCCGTCTATACTCCAGCATGTGGTGGAGGACATAGAATCCATCACTAAGAGTATCACTTAGTTGCTGGATGCAGCATAAGTCGATCTTATGGCTGAGGGCGGACGCGCGGTTCCTTGTCCTCTTGGTCTTGATCTCTCCACCCCGTACGTCGTACTTGAAGATAGCACTGTCGAGAACAGACCTGATGTGGGTGTAATCCTTTTTCTTCAGGTTCTTCGACGAGTCCAAGTAATGAGCGTGGGAGAATCGGGGGTAAAGGATGATGAGGACGGCACGCCCGCCGCTGCGCAAAATAAGTACACCTCAAATTAGCCTCCACGCATGCAAATGAATGATTGAAATCGAAAAAAAGATATATGCGGATGACTTAATGGGATGATAAGGCACGGGAATCATCTCCTTCTCCTTATTGGCGACCATGAAATTGGCGATGTAGTCCCTCGTGTATTCACGGTGCTCTGGGCAGACTGCCAAGAAGCCCTTGTGCATGAAGTATGGGTCAGTGACACAGATATAAGGTATCTGCTCAATCCTGATGATGTGGTTTATGTACAAGGCAAAAAGGCGGACAAACTTAAAATCCAACTTTTTCAAGTGAAACATGTCGAAGATGTAATCGAATCAATGGAAGAACTTTTTCGCGGGGAATGTGTCGACGTACGTCCTTTGCTGCGGCACGTTAACCACGTACAACGGGTATCCTGGAATTTCCGAGGCGGTCAGGCTTTTCTCTCTCCACAACACATCGTCATGTAGTCTCCTTAGATCGCCGAACATGGCCTCTACCGCTGCCTTAGGTAGGATCGGATCACCGGGGATATGACATTTTGCAACACCAGGGATAGGTACCGTGAGGGCATCGAGCTCAGCCAAAGACGAAGCACCGCCGAGCACGTCCGAGACGGAGGACGGGCTGTTATGAGCAGGTGCGGGAGCCGTGCAGAGCAGGTGCGGTTGTCGTCCCCAAGAAGTCGAAAGGGAAAGTCCGCTGCATCCTTATTTGGATTTTGCTTGGTCCAACTGATGATGGCCGGAACCAAGACATTATACAAAGCTGCCATCTCCTCTTTTGCGGCAGCTACCGCTGCTTTGACTGTATGTGCTGATTTCTTCTCAACTGCAATCTCAACCTTCTTGTCGATGTTTTCTTCATTTAACCTTCGTCTTTCCTTTCTCTTCTTCGTGGTCTCACGGTAGTACTTCTTCCACGTGGCGTCGTCTCCAATGCCATGCACGCGTCCATACGAAGGCCGAGTGTCCACGGGAGTCCTTTCAATATGTTCAAGGCCCGGTTGAATGGGGTGTCCCACTTGGGCCTCGCCAATGCCTCAAACGGCGAGTCGCTTTCGACCGCAATCCTGTGCTGCTCTCTCTGCAAAATGAACAAGGATCGTTTACAAATATGACTAAACCTGTAGTTGAACTGATCAGAAGCTAAAATTAACAGCAGTCTCATGAACTCCGTCGTGATCGCATCCGTCTCGAAAACCTTCTTGACTGGTTCCCAATGGTACCGGGCCCTGATGATGTCACGCTCCTGCGGGACGGTGAAGTCCACCAAGGGGTCTAGGATGCCCAGACTTTTGCGTTCCGCGTCCTCCTTGGCCCATATGGACCTCTTCCCCGTGTAACCACGGCTTCCGAGGTGGTGGCACTCCATGTTCCTCTCTTGAAGCCCCTTCATGTACTCCAACTTTTCTTTGGGAGCTTCGGCAATGCAAGCCGCCTTGAATATTTCAAACTGCTCTTCCGTAATTGTGGATTATCCTTTACAATCTTGGAGTAGGGTTCCTTCTTGTTGATGATCCTTGCTTTCACCCTTACTTTCCAGGCGGACCACGTGCCGCTAAACTTGCCCATGGCGCGTTTGTTTATCTTCTTCATTGTCGGGTCTTTAAATGGATCAGTATATTTGATTTCATCCCGACCCGGAAACAATAATACCTGGTGCAGCTTAGTTAGGAGGGACTCCTTCTTATCTGGTATCTTTGTTAGTTTCTCGTCGTTGATGCTGGCGGTTGCCCGTAGGATGCAGCCTATTTGATTGTCGTAGCACGCGCGCGCTTCCACATGCTCTTTTGGCTCAAAATTTCCATCGTCCATCTTCGTGACCACCAGTCTAGTAGTGATAAGCTTGTTTGGCCGTCGTTGCCTCTTTGGTTTCGGTTCTATACCGGCTTCGCTAGTCTCGATGCCGGTCTCGGCACCGGTGTCAGTCCCAGCGCTGGTCCCGGTGCCGGTGTCAATCTCAGCGCCGGTCTCGATGTCGGTCTCAGTCTCGGATGTGACAGGTGGGCCTGCAACAACCGTTGCTCATCGAGAAGGTTCAAATAGGCGTATGCCGCCTCGTAGACATTGAAATCACGAAGAACCCTGTCCTTCATCGTTGCTAGCCATGTTTCCTACGATTAAATCTAGTCAATTAATTCTAGACCTAATAAAATGAATAATGACATAAAAAAGGCCAATGTTTTGCAGGAATGTTGATTCATTCCCGTTGAGGCAAATCCCAGGCACTCGATATGTGCTAGTTTGTAGCACAAGTCATACCGAAATTCACGGAAAATTTTGGCATGACCTTTGCTACAAACTGGACAAATAGAGCGCATGAAATTTGCCGGAACGAAAATGAATCAACATACCGGCAAAACATAGGCCACTTGGAATCATTCCCTGCAAACAACAAAAGTCCACTCGGGCACAATCGAACCACGTCAATGAAAAGATATAACATGACCACTTCAATGAAAAGGTATAATCAACAATAATGGAATATGCAAATGAACATCAATGACATATATCATATAACATGAATTATGTTTTTTGTTTATAGCTAAATGCAATAGCTACTGTTTTTTATTTTTAGCTAAATGCTTTTGTTTTTTGTTTAAAGCTAAAAGTCTAGGAAGGGATCATCTTTGAAATAAAACTTGACTAAATTTTCTCCTTGAAAAATAGTGAGTTTTTTCAAAAATCAAAAACCTTTGCAAAATGACCTCACTAAACACTTCTCTGCCTAGGACAGAACCCAAATTATGTTCTAGCTATTCCTCTCTCTCTCTCACACACACACACATTATTTTCTCTAACACTTCTCTGCCTAGGACAAAACCCAATTTAGTTGCAAAGGGACTCCATTTTCTCTAACCCTTTTGACCTCACCAAAATTTTCGTAGTCCAAATAATTCAAATTTCATTTGAATGAAATCTGGACCAGATTCAGGTCCATAGTCCAAATATTTTTTGCTAGTTAACCTAGTTTACCTAGATAATTAACCCAATTAAACTATTTGACCTAGCTAGTTCTCTGTCAAAGCCCTAACTAAATTTTTGCACTAACCTAGATAATTAACCTAATTAAAGTAGTTAACCTAGCTAGTTCTATGTCAAAGCCCAAACTAAAATTTTGCACTAACCTAGATAATTAACCTAATTAAACTAGTTAACCTAGCTAGTTCTCTGTCAAAGCCCTAACTAAAATTTTGCACTAACTTAGATAATTAACCTAATTAAATTAGTGAACCTAGCTAGTTCTCTGTCAAAGCTCTAACTAAAATTTTGCATTAACCTAGATAATTAACCTAATTAAACTAGTTAACCTATCTAGCTAGTTCTCTGTCCAATGTTTGTGCTATGCATGAGAGAGAGAGGAGGGGTGGGGGCTTACAGAGGATGACCCCGGTGGTGGCGAGGGAGGCAGGGGCGTCTTCGGTGACGGCGAGGGAGGCAGTGGTGGAGACGGAGGCAGGGGCGTCGAGGGTGGCTCCGGTGGCGGCGAGGGCGGCTCCGGTGGCGTTGATGAGGCCGCGTGGCTCCGGTGGCGTCGGGGGCGCGCGACTTTGGTGGCTCCGGGGGCGTCGACATTGGCAGGAGACGGCAGCGAAGTGGGAAGATGGCGGTGAAATGGGGAGAGGGATTTGGGGAAGAAGTGGTGGCCGAGGGGGGGGGAGGGGGGGGGAGGGAACCGCGGGGTTAAGTCAAACGTAGTGGTAGCGCTGGTAGGCAAAAAGCGCTATAGCTAAGTTAGCTATAGCGCATTTTGCACAACGCGCTACTGCTGTAGCTATTATTTTCTTTTTTTCCCTTTTCCCTTTCTATAGCGGGGGTTTACAAAACGCGCTGCTGCTATATTATCTGTAGCGCCTGTTCTGAGTATACGCTACTGCTATGCCTTTTTCCTTTATTTACTTTTTTATTTTTCTTTATATTTTCTTTTTTCCTTTCTTTTTTTATTTTTTTCGTTTTCATTTACTTTTCTATTTGTTTTTCACTTTATTTTATTTTTATTAGCAGTAGCGCTTTTATAAGGAAACACGCTTTTACAGGGAAACGCGCTACTACAATAATCTTAGTGGTAGCGCGGTTTGCCGAAGATCGCTATTACTATTCGTAACCTACTGGTTTAGTAATGGGAATTTTAGTAGTAGCGCTTTCCCAGGAGAAGCGCTACTGCTACACCCATATCTATAGCGCGGTTCACGTGCACGCGCTACGGGTAAGTAACAGTAGCGCTTTCTTTTAAGAGGCGTTACTGCTAAGATTCTGTGTATAAACTTTTTTCTAGTAGTGCATCCATATATATAACCTACTAGTTAGCTAGAGATCACCTCGGTTGAATGTGGGAGGTCCGTAGGCGTTCAGTTGGGCAGGTATCGAGTTGGTCGAGCCCAAGATGATGGCGGCTGCGGTGGTGACTGGTGGGATGGAGGTGCTGCCGATGGTGTGGCCGGTGGCGAGCCTGAGCCACGACAGCGCGACGGGGTTGAGGCGGATGAGGGTGGCGGGGGTGCGACGTGGTTGGGGTGCGATTGGGCCACAACGTCACGCGTTATAGAAGGAAGACGAAAGGGATGTGGGTTGGATAGTGTTGGGAAACCGAGTCCGCGTATCGCACGGGGTAGCCCCTCCCGTTTCCCCCGCTTTACGTTAAGTGGGTATTTATCCCTTGACCCCCTAGTCCCTATATAAAGCAACGAGGAGCCCATCATTGTAACCCCTGATCATTGATTAATAAAGCTGGTCTCCTTCATATCTCTCTGTGTCATTTACTTTCGCGTGTACGACTACTTCGACTACTTCGTCTACGACGCTCGCTCCCGCTCCGCAACCTTGGACCGGACTCGCCGGCAGGAGTTGCGGAACACGTTATCAGCACGCTTCGCTCCATCAACTCTCCGTCAAGCCTGCGTCAAGCCTGCATCACGCAGGCTTTCGTCGATCCCGCGGAGGTATAAGACCCGATCCCCACCTTTGCAAAAATGGATTCCTTTCGTTACTACGATTCCGTTTTTGCGATTAGATTATTTTTCGGAGTTTTGAGGCATGGATATACGGATAATTACCCAAGGGGGAGTGTTGGGAAACCGAGTCTTCGTGGGATGGCGGCGGCCTCGTGCGTATCGCACGGGGTAGCCCCTCCCGTTTCCCCCGCTTTACGTTAATTGGGTACTTATCCCTTGACCCCCTAGTCCCTATATAAAGCAACGAGGAGCCCATCATTGTAACCCCTGATCATTGATTAATAAAGCTGGTCTCCTTCATATCTCTCTGTGTCATTTACTTTCGCGTGTACGACTACTTCGACTACTTAGTCTACGACGCTCGCTCCCGCTCCGCAACCTTGGACCGGACTCGCCGGCAGGAGTTGCGGAACAGATAGTATCCAAATAGAAGTCGAGCCGTTTATGTTGGTCACTCGGCTTACATTGGATGACCAAGGTTTTGGCTTCAAAAGAAAAGAAAGGGAGCGGTTGGAGTGTACTCGGCTTATATCGCCCTGAGAATAGCGATTTTTTGTCCAAAAGGACCACCTGACCAGATGAATTGACAAAAAAGACTACCTATGGATGAATTTGACAAAAAGACCCTCGGCGGTGGCGGCGGCGCGGCAAAGCGACACGTGGTACCGCCGCCACGCCAGAGGCGGCGGGCCCGCCGCCACCGCAGGAGGCGGCCGCCGATGTTATAACGTTTTCCGCCGTATGCGTACCGAGGACGGAACGGAGCTGGCGGGTGGGCCCGGCCGCCACGGGCGAGGCGGCCTGCCTGGCGCGCGTCGCTGCCCGGCCGACAGTTCCCTGCCACGCGTGGGTCCCGCCAGGGCCCGCCGCCACCGGGAGGCGGCCACCCTGGCGCTGCCGCTCCCTGGCCGACAGCCCCTGCTGCGCGCGGCCCGAGGGGTGGGCCAGGCCGCCACGGGAGGAGGCGGCGTCTTTCCCTGACGTGCCAACAACGCAGACGCCCCGCGCTCATTCCCAGCGCTGGTCCCTGGCCGACAGCTGCACTGTGGCAAATGGCGTTGATTCGCACGTGTGATTGATGATGCTGATTTCCACGATTGAGCGGGAATCCGATGCGGTGCACTAATTTGCATGGGCGCGAATCCGACAGCTGCACTTTTGCTTCAGCGGACGCGACCGCATCAGTCACTCGGCACTGCTTTTGCTTTAGAGGATTTGCACGCGAGGACGCACGAAATTCACGGGCGGGAATCACTCTGGATTTTGCTTTTTCTGCCTCGGCGGATACGACAAAGACTGCGGAATCCGATGCTGCGGAACCTGTTGTGCCGACACTACAGGGATCCTAAAATATCCCGCCTAATTTTCTCTGTTCTCGCTTATTTTCTCGCCATCATTTATCGTCTGAGCCTATAAAAGAAGACACCGAGGCTCTCGTCCAGCCATCCTCGAAATCGCCATTGCGCAAAGTGTTTAACACATTTTTTCAGTCGGTATGAGTTTGCCTTGTTCGGATCAAAGCATTAGGCCGAGGAAAATGAAGAATGCAAGTTTGCCTCCGGGGGTGGCAGTCCTGCGGTGTTGGTGTGGCGATCTTTGCAAGGTGAAGGAGGTGACGGATTTTTCAGATTGGTTGGGCATGAAGTTTTTCATGTGCGCCAATTATGACGAAGATCCTGCCGTAGCTATTTCAGAGTACGACAAGCCTCCGGTATGCTTTAACCATCACGAATAGATATTGTTGGTATTTTCATTGATTCTTTAGTAACATTCTTGTTTCTTGTTGTAGTCTCCTCCGCCTCTGTGCATGTACTATCATTGGATTGACACGGAGAAGCCGGCTTGGGCAGTGACTGAGATACGTGAAAGAAGTCGCCGTGCGTGGAATAGTTTATTTGCGGAAGAGCGGCGAGAAGGCGGAAGCTGAGGAGAAAGCAGAGCAAGAGAGAGTTAAAAGAATACTATGCGAGCACAACACCGTTTTGAGGAAATGGGAAAGAAAAACAGGGAAGAGGCTCGTCGCATGGAGGAGCAGGAACGACAGCGAAAGGAGGCTCGTGAGGCGGAGAGGCAGAGAAAGAAAGAAAGGGCTCGTCAGGCCAAGGCAGCGAGAAGAAGCTGGCGATGGAAAAGGAAAATATCCACGTTGGACTCAGTAGATTCCTGTGGTAGTATTTTAAATTTCGCAATCATTTGTATCTTTATTTCTGCAGTTTAATGTAGCTTCATTTCAGTAGTTAAATGTAGCTTTATTTAAATTCTCGATGTATCTTATTTTCAGTTGTACCTTGTCGTGTTGTATCTTATTTTCAGTTGTACCTTGTCGTGATGGAAAAATATATAGTTTTAGAATAAAGTAGTGGCATTTTCTTTCCCTCCACTAATTATCGAGCATCGTGCAACAACTATAAAATGAAATTAAGATAGAACATAATGCCTTACAATAAGAGAGTACAAACTAATAATGCAAGTACATCTGAATTAAACGGTACAACTGGAATACAGCTTAAAAACTACATGAAGGCATCATCGTCATCCTCCGTCGATGCAGAACTCTTGCCCTTCGAGGATGCGAACTCTTACCCTTGGACGATGAAGAACTCTTGCCCTTCGAGGATGCAGTACTCTTGCCCTTGGACGATGCAGAACTCTTGCCCTTTGACGATGCAGAACCGGAAGCGGCGGCATGAAGATATCATCTTCGTCCTCGCTCTCCTCAGTCCATAAAATGGATTGTTTTCGCAGTCCTTCTAAAAGTTGCACTCTTGGCTCCACAACCTTCTTCCACCTTGCATCCAACCTAAGAAGTTCTTTACGTACCTCCTCATAGGTCCTTTCAGCCACCCAGGACCTCGTAATTGGTGAGCCAACTCATTCATTATGGTATCACTACCAGTGAGATCGTCCCATGGAACTATCCTATTGTCCATCCTGAAATCGGTAGCTAGCCTCAGAAGAGTGCTACTCATCCCAGGGTGAAAACTACGATCGAAAGGATAATGGGACATCTCGACTACACTACACTCGAATGCTTATCCACCTCCATCTGAAGGGGGTTTTATAGGTAAAGAGGAGAAAATGGCGGGAAAGAACGACTGCGGTATGGAGGGAAAGGGTTGGCAGGAAGATATGGCGGGAAGGGGTTGGCGGGAAACGGGTGGCGGAACATATGGAGGGAAAGCGTTTGCGGGAAAATATTGAGGGGAAAGCGTTGCTTGAAAATATATTTTTTTCAATGTCTAAGACGGGCAATGGTTGCACAGTATTCATCAGCCAAAATTTAAAAAAAATTCATTTCGGCCGAACATAAGCAAAAGAGTGGAGCGGGAAAGTATGGCGGGAGATATAGGCGGGAAAAATTATTCCTGACTGGTGCATTTTTATTTCAGCATACATAGATGTTCAAATTGAAAAGTCTGATACACACATATGTAGATACAATGGGTCGCGCACGTGCATAGATGAATCACCCTACTTTACGACGACCACCTGGCCTTTCCTTACGACCGGAAGGCGACAAGCGATTAGGTGGCCGGGGCACACGAAGACCGCGGCCGTACTCCAATTCGGCTTCATGTGTCTGCGAGTCCTGCGTAGGTGGTGGAGTCGCGAATCCTTGTTGCGAACCTGAAGCGTAATTGTAGGCGTATGGTTGTGAATCCGGGGGGATAAAAGATGGGCCAATAACGTCCCCTCCGAAGAACTCTGTAACTAATGATGTAACCGTGTCGCCAAGATCATGTGATGCTCCCCGGGGGCCTGTGTTGACGCCATGATCATGTGATGCTCCCCGGAGGCCTGTGTTGACGCCGCGTTGGGTGTTCTCATCGCCCCAATTAACATCAGGTGTGTCCTGCACATAGAAACATTTTAAACAAACTGTTAGAGGATAATATATGATATCATTGTAAATGCATTGAAATGTAAACATGACTACCTGAGCATATCCCTCTCCTATACTGTCTGGCCATTGTACGTGCTGCTGGCCTATATCTGGTACACGAGTCTCCTCGGGCATGGGGATCCCTCGCGTGGGGAGATACGGCTGAGATCCCTCACCTTGGGTGTATGCATCATATCCTGTGTACGCATATGGGTTAGGGGAAAGAAACCGCTCGGGCATCGAATCCAAGCCCGTGCCATGGTCCCGAGATGTCTGCCTCGAAGCTGCATGGAAGAAGAAGCGATGCAGCGGCGGAGATGAGTCATGTCGTGGCAATGTCGTTCTAGTACTCGGACCCTCCCCCATTGCTCATGGCTCAGACGCTACCTCGCTTCGGTCTCGACGACGGTGCCGCACTCGGTCTGGCTGACCTCGCTACGGCATGTATGCTCCAGTGGCAACGTCGTCGCCTCTACCGCATCTGAACTTCTTTGCCACGAATTGTTGCAAAAGTTTCGGAATGTCTTGCGATATGGGCCCTGGGCCGGCATGCTATCCGTAGCCATCTGCCCTACTTCGTTGACATTTTCAAGCTGAACAATATTTGTATGTTATTTAGTTCAAATGATTATGAAATGATGGACCTATAAAAGTTACAAGTGATTACCAGGTGGTCACGATAGTAAGCTGCATGCAGCTCAACATGTCTCCGCCTGCTCCTCTTGTGTGAGATGTGTTGGTATAGTAGCTGGCTGACTGGCCAGGCTAGCGTGTGTTCATGCAGTACCACTGCTTGTGCGCTTGATATGTACTTCCATCATACGGTCTGCGAAATTAAATAATTACATAAACCGTTGTGATGAAAGCAAAACATCTTCTCGCATCGTATGATCATCGTAAAAAAATTATGTACATAAAATATACCTAAGTTGACGCACTATATCTGCTAGCGCTTCATTTTCCCACTTGTGTACCCATTCACTGTTCTCTTCCTCCAATCATATAAACTCCAACCCCTGCCCATATTTGTTAGCCTGCAAATTATGTAACAAAGTGTGAGTTTTGTAAATTAAAATGACACTAACTATTTAGGGATGTCACATCTTACTTATGTGTTTCCTCGTCGATACGTCTGGGAAAAGGTGGTGGAATTTCTTGATAGAGACCAAACTGTCTCATTACACGCTCTGGGTTGTAAGGTTCAACACACCACAGGAACAATAAGTTGCAGCGAGTCAGCCAGAATGCACTATCGGTCAACATGCCTGGTGTGAAGTGTCGAGCATCAAAGACCATTTTTAGCTGGTCCTGAGTCCACGGGTTCCATGTGACTTCTGCCTCATCAAGTATCTCAAACTGCTGGTGGTACATAGGGTAACAATTTTTCGCAATATCTGGAGACCAACGTTTCCGTGCCTTTGTCCACCTGGTGGCCATAGTTGCGCTAGCGCCCTCGCTAAAGTCGTATGGGTATATGGGTTGTACTATACGAGGTCGTCCTACAGGGAGGTATTCCCAGGACCACAACTGTAGAAACTCATAGGAGACACAAAGTAATGGAGCTTTTTGTGCGAAAGAGGTTTTTTGCGTGGCATCACACAAGCCTCTGTATGTATGAGATAGCATGGCAGAACCGAAGCTGTATTTTGGCTGCTCGGGTAAAGGTTCATCTATCATATTCTCTGCAATGTAGATGAGACCAGGGACAACAACGTCCCCATGTGAATTTGGAAATAGATTCCCGAGGAGCCACAACAAATCGCAAACAGATGTCTTTTTCGTCTCCTCATTGGCGAAGCTAGATAAATTAAGAAAGTTATCACGAAGCAGCACGAGGTGGGATGCCCCGAGGGTTACGAGCGTTGTGATTCTGGCATTTCCATCCCAAGACGGGCTGCTATATCTAATGCCCAAGATGGAGACACTGTGGAGAGACTACCGCTCACCTCTAATTGGTAGAGCAGTGATCATAGAAACATCTTTCAGTGTAGGTGCAAGCTCCCCAAAGCGAAAGTGAAAGGTGTGGGTTTCAGGTCTCCACCGGTCAACGAGGGATGTCAAAAGGATGGGTCTGAACGTGCTTGGTCGTCGATGATGTGAGCCTAGCAAAACCTTGTAGTCCATAAGCGTCAAGGTGAGCAAGGAAATGATTGTGTATTGGCCATGTTTTCTTTATGGTTCAAGTCTGAAAGACCGATAATCATGCTTAGTATTTGGTTTCAAAATAGGTGGTAACGGTGGCGGCGTCATGGGGCCCTGCAAAAGCACTAGCACTTCACCCATAACCTGCACACAAACATACAAATATAAAATACGAGGAAGACAGAAATACAAATGCAAATCAAAATTAACTTAAAAATACAAAGAGATCGATTTACAATAATTATCTGAAGTTAACATCAGGAGTACAATAATACAAAGAGAATCAATTTAAATTTAACATAAGTACACATAACGAGTAGAAATATAAATAGACATGGCGAGTACATATATATCAACATCATGCGTTGTTGTTGGCTCGATACGGGCAGTCTTTGCGTGAATGTCCAGGACACCTGCAAACGCGGCATCGCCTTGGTTCTCCCATCTGGCTATGGTCCATGTCATTGCGATGACGCCTAGACTGACGTCGTCCCTTTGCGGTTCTCATCAAGTCGGTGTTCGGAACCCATTTCGGCCCATCTGGCCACAACATTTTGTAGTTCATATCAATGCCCCAAGCCCAGAACTCACCGTTCCAAGTGTTGTACAGATTGTACATGTTGAAGTACGGCGATATGTATGGCTCGACGCTGATTTTTTGAACAGCAGCCACCCGGAGCACATGACTGCAAGGGTAGCCCTCAAGCTTGGGCTTGTTACAAGTGCACTCACAGGAGGTTGAGCCAAGGGTGACAGCTTGCTTTTTTGATCCTCTGTGGTGACCCTTAACGTACTTGGCTCGCACATTGACCTCCCACTTATTCCTAAGTGCGTCCACTTTCCTACAGCCATGACTTTGGGACTTCTTTGCTTTCTCGTCCAGATGTCTTTGCATTTTCTCGGACCATGGCTTGTTCAATTCAACTTGTGCTTTGGCGACGGTGACCCTATCTGCAAAGTATGACAGGGTCCGGTTCCAAGTTTCTTCAATTAGGGCTGTGATAGGCAGTGCTCGCACTCCTTTAAGAACACCATTGTACACCTCTGACATGTTGCTGGTCATTATTCCATACCGAGCCCCGGTGTCGTGAGCCTGCGCCCACTTCTCCAAATGAGGGCAATTCTCGGTGATCCACTGGCTCAAATTTATGGGCGTCCTACGACCCCTCCGGTCTTCTCTCTGCGGCAAGGCCGCGCGGTCAATCTCACCATTGATACCTGCCCAGATCGCATTCATTTTGGCTACAGTTTTTTGCATGCACATCCTCTTGAATAACTTGAACCAATCCTTGTTTTTGAATTTGGAGTAAAAGTTTGCTGCCAAATGCCTCATGCACCACCTTCCCTCTAGATCGGGCCAGCCCCACTCTTCTTCCGACGCCTTAATTATTTCAAGAGCGCTTAATAATCCAGTGTTGCGATCAGAAATGATGCAAACACCTTTACGCTCTTTCACGACACCCATCTTCACGCAGCTCAGGAACCACAACCAGCTATCTTTGTATAGTCTGGGCGAATGCCCAGAATAAGCGGTCCAGGATTAGCTCATCCGGATTCATTGGGTTTGGACGTTCTCTCCGCCAAACTTGAGTCCCCCTATTAGCACTTGCTATTTGATGAAGCATTCTAGGGGCATAAGAATATGCCTCCTCATAGGTACCATACAAGTTCTTGAATATATTTTCCTTCGCGCCTAGCCTTGCTGTAGCTAACAGGAATCCAATTAGATCCTCTGCATCTTTTGCGAGCCCTAACACTAATGTTGAGACTTCCCTACACAATTGTTTCCATCGTCTGTGCCACAAATTTTGCTGTCACATTGCGTGATCTGAAAGAGTCCCGGTTGCTCACAGGTATGCTCCACTATTTTGTGATATGCCATGACCGACATACCCAGGCTTGATCTAGCGAGAACTCTTCCGCGGCAACCTTTCGCGGTGTGGATGCATATGACCTTCAACTCTTTTTATCGATCGCTTCACTCTATCTTTGGCGGTGGATGCCGATTGCATAGCTACCCATTGCCCGGTAAGCAGACTTCTTATCCGGGAAAACTTGCCCAACCTCCGGCTTCCGCTCCTAGGCCGAAGCGAGTGAAATTCGTTGGTGATGCTCATATCCTGTAAAAACCCAGGTTGCAGTGCCACCGCGACCGCCCTCTGAGGAGGAACATCTTCTTCTCCGCTTGACTCCGAAGACGCAGAAGAATGATCATCATCATCTAGCGCCTCCGGCAATCCCTCCACGTGTTCGCTCATGTCAACGGCCGCCGACCAATATCCTGTGTCATACACAGGCTGGCCGCCCGTCGGTTCCGATGGGCCGATGCTAGGGGCTGATGTGATGGCCAACTCGACCTCACCACCCTGCTCGCATCCGGCAACATCGGTGGTGAAATGAACTCCACATACACCATCGGCTGACCATACATTGAGTTATTGGGATTGCTTGCAAACCTCATGTACGACCCCACGACCGATCACCGTGACAGGCCGCAAACCCCAACGGGCAACTGTCCCATCATTTCCTCCGTCAGCACGAAGGCCTCCATTGTCATTTTTTTTTCCTGCATCACTGGGCCAAACACCGCTCGGATGCACCTTCTAACAGCTGCGTAACCCACGTTCACCATGTCTCTCACCACTACTGTAGTCGACTCGCAGAAGGACACATCCACCCCGCATGGACCGTCGCGTAAGACGTTCCCATAGTACACTACTAAATTTTCCATAGTACCTAACCAACATACATGTTTACATTTCAAATAATTAGTAACTGAACATTTAGTAACGATGACAACATTTACATATCTTACGACTAAAATAATAATCGTATTTTCGTTACAAATATTCGTCACCAGTAATATATGAATGGAGTCGACCTATTATCACATAAACATCAATATTACACACGGATTTTTCTTTCTGCAGTATGAAAATAGCACTTGCATGTATGTGGTCATCACCTCAAAAGGGACAGCGAAGATGGTAACACAATTTCTTCAATCACGTCGTCTCCTCCTTGTTTGCTACTAAGATGAATTATTTTACCTAATTACATACATCATTAAGTACATTAGCACCTAATCTTAACATATAAAATTTAGATTATTACGACATAACAAAGTAGACCTACGGTTTTCTAACTATAGACTTATTAATAAACATACCACATGAAATAACATACCAATTTTTTTTCTTAATTACCGTATTAAGATCTTCTCGCATGTCAATACTAATGGATTTAGCTAACATTGATACAACATCTTCTAAAGAAAATAGTATAAATGCAACATCTGTAGTTTGAAATTGTTTCTAACCTCTAAGCACTAACATCGCATAGCTAACTAAGAGCTAAAAGACTAACTAATTATCACCCTGCATGCAAAAAATTTTAATGTATTGCAAAGCTCATACCTTGATCTTCAACTTCGTACTTCACTTCGCTAGGCAAATCCTACTGCTGAAGCTCTAAATGACTCCAAAAATTTCTGAAATAATGTCTAACACAACAGAGAACACATAGTTATGAACTAAACAAAAAGACTACAAACTTCATGCATGCGAACGAAACCAACAAAAATGGATAGATCTTACCTTCGTCTATCTTTTCTTCAACTTCAGCATATTCAAAATCCAACTCTAAATCTCCCTAAATCACGAGTGAATGTGGCTAGTGAGTTTTGCTTTCTCTCTGTTCTTACACGCAGAGAGTAGAAGAGGAGGCCAGAGACAGTGTGATTGCGCACGGAGCATAAGCATACTATATAAAAGGAAGAGGATCCCTGTAGTGTCGGCACAACAGGTTCCCACAGCCTCGAATTCCCTCAGCGTGTGAGTGATTCCTGCAGTGCTGTCATATCCGCTGAGGCAAAATAAGTAAAAGCCGGAGTGATTCCCGGGCAGCAGCATCGCCAAAGCAACCAGTGCGGAGCACCGCTGAGTGTCGGCACAAAGGGTCAAAGTTCACAGACTCCCGCGCGTGGGAATGAGAGCTGTCTGCGGGGGAATCAGCGCCGTATGCGCACGCGCGTGCAGCAGGGTGGCCGCCTCCTCCCGTGGCGGCCTGGCCCACCTCGGGCAGCAGCAGGGGTCGTCGGCCGAGGCGGCGGCGCGGGTGGCCGCCTCCCGGTGGCGGCGGGCCCGAGGAGGGACCCAGCGTGGCGGGCCTGTCGGCGGGCAATGACAGCGCCAGAGCGAGCCGCCTCGCCCGGCGGCGGGGGTTCACCTGCCAGCTCCGTTCCGTCCACGGTACGCATACGCGTCTGACGTTATAACATCGGCGGCCGCCTCCTGCGGTGGCGGCGGGCCCGCCGCCTCTGGCGTGGCGGCAGTACCACGTGTCGCTGCGCGCGCCGCCGCCACCGCCGAGGGTCTTTTTGTCAAATTCATCCACAGGTAGTCTTTTTTGTCAATTCATCTGGTCAGGTGGTCCTTTTGGACAAAAAATCGAGAATAGCCACATGGCGGTTGCTTTGCTGACGCTTATTTGTAAGCTGGGTGTTTTTCATGGAATATGCCGAGATCTCAGTTTACGGCAAGAGTTTTTGCTTACATGTACTTGGCGTACAATTCTCTAAGCCAAGGGTCCTGCATTTCCCGTGTACATTTTGGATCGTACTTTTACGTCCAAAAATACTTGTCATCAAAATAAGTAAAAGCAGATACATTTAGACGTATTTTAGTTTTAGATACATTTTTTTAATCCATTTTGATGACAAGTATTTTTGGATGAAGGGAGTGTAAGCTGAGTATCCAACAAATTACATTCCACTTATGCCGGAAAAGTAGGCAATTTATGATTATTTTTTTGTAGTGGCTGAAGCGCTGACTCAGGTTACTTACTATAAACTTGACTGCAAAAATAACTGTGGTTTTCTTTGACAACAGTATCGTCCCAAAGCAGAAGAAGCCACGAGGCGATGGAGGCAATAACTCTAGCAGATGGCGTATACTGTAAAATCAGTTTATGAGACACAATAAACTGCTTTTGCAGTACCAAATTAGCTCTGTCAGAACAGGTACCGTAAAACTGTACTGCAAAAAAAAAAAATCCCTCATACGTTCTTCGCGTCCAGCGCTGCTGCGGCTCCCCTCCGGCCATCCGCCTACTCTGGCAACGCTCTGGCGATCGCTTGCGAGCTCCTCCTGCTGCTCCGACAACGCTCCGGCCGTCCGCCTACTCGGTCGTCGCTCCGGCGACCGCTGCGGAGCTCCTCCGCTCGATACAACGACACTTTTACTCCTCCGCTTGACACAGCGACGATTCGGCGGTCGCTGCCGGGCTCCAGGCTGCCTGCTTTGGCATTGACTCTTTTACGGTGCACCTCAAAATCGCCTCGAAAACTACAGATATGAGATACGTAGGTGATAATATGCAACGACCACGACCTGCAAACTTTTTTCCGGGATCTGCTTTTTTATAGATCTAATCGCTGCGGTTTTTTCAACCTTCACTTTTATGGCATTTGCTAGTTGCTCTTATAATGCATTGCCGCTGTCCCTCTCTAGCAAGAGAGTCAAAAAGCACAGACCTTGATGCGTCGGTGTGACACGTGGTCGTTGAAATTGTTGCATCGTCGGTCACACATAATTCGTAAAATATATTATGATGCCTTTCTGTTCCATGCTGCTTAGCTCACCTAGTATGTGACTGATCGATGAAGGCGGCTAAAGCGGCAGCCGGTTGCCTTCCATGTTCCTCACGTACTTTAATATTAGCAATAATGTCACTATAACAATATCATATGGAGTAGTACATATCATATCACGTCATTGCATGCGAGGAAAAAATGTCTATAAAATGGATGTCCAGGCCCATCGACTCTACTCCACTCACTGAGCATCTTCTTCTTCCTCCTCGTTCTGCATATCACACAAGCTAGCTAGCAGCTGCTGCCATTGATCAACCTTCCGGAGCCCAAGACAGAACTTCAGCCCTTCAACAATGGAGCCCATCCCTCTCCTGACGCCGTACAAGATGGGCCAGCTCAACCTCGCCCACCGGATCGTCCTGGCCCCGCTCACCCGCCAGCGCTCCTACGGCAACGTGCCGCAGCCGCACGCCGCCTTGTACTACTCCCAGCGCGCCTCCGCCGGCGGGCTGCTCATCACCGAGGCCACCGGGGTCTCGGACACGGCCCAGGGGTACCGCGATACACCGGGTGTCTGGACGGCGGAGCACGTCGAGGCATGGAAGCCAATTGTCAATGCAGTGCACGCCAAGGGCGCGCTCATCTTCTGCCAGATCTGGCACGTCGGCCGCGTGTCCACCTATGAGTACCAGCCCGGCGGTGCCGCGCCGCTGTCGTGCACGGACAAGGGGGTGGGCCCGCAAATGAGCTATGACGGGAGGCTGGAGGAGTTCGCGCCGCCGAGGAGGCTCAAGGTGGAGGAGATACCGGCCATCGTCGACGACTTTAGGAAGGCGGCCAGGAACGCCATCGACGCTGGTACGCTGTTGATATGCATGATTTTCTTAAAAATGATTGGTCAAACTTCTCTTTCTTAAACAACTACTCTTTGAAAAAAAAATACAAATTCATAATTTCCAGTGTATACATGTATTGCTCAATCTAATGTCAATGGCGTGGCAGGTTTTGACGGTGTGGAGATCCACGGGGCGAATGGGTACCTCATTGAGCAGTTCCTCAAGGACAGTGCGAATGACCGCACTGACAAGTATGGTGGCAACATCGAGAACCGGTGTCGCTTTGCTCTCGAGGTGGTGGATGCCGTCGTGAAGGAGGTCGGTAGCCACCGTGTGGGCATCCGCCTCTCCCCCTTCACCGACTACATGGACTGCCACGACTCCGACCCGCACGCCCTTGCGCTCCACATGTCCACCAAACTCAACGACTACAACATCCTCTATCTCCACATGGTCGAGCCGAGGATGGCCATCGTTGATGGACGACGGGTGGTCCCGAAGCGCTTGCTGCCATACAGGAAGGCGTTCAAGGGTACATTTATGGCCAATGGCGGGTACGACCGTGAGGAAGGGGGCAAGGTGGTCGTTGAGGGGTACACTGATTTGGTCTCCTTCGGGCGATCGTTCCTAGCGAACCCAGACCTGCCAAAGAGGTTTGAGATCGGCGCAGAGCTGAACAAGTACGATAGGATGACCTTCTACATCTCTGACCCTGTCATCGGCTACACCGACTACCCCTTCCTCGAGTAATAGTTGATGAGGGTTCTTTGTTCAGTGATGCAACTAATTGTACCACACATCATTAATAAAATGTATCGTGCAAGTGTTGTGTTTTATCCAAGAACAAACCATGTTGCTAGCTTCAAATAAATAGTGCAACTGCCATTATATATGCACCTGAGGACTGGTTCAAATCATTCGGTCAGAAAATTAATTTATTATTACGTGGGAGAGCACGTTCATTGTACGAAAATAGTTTATTTAATTCTTGGCACAGTCAGCTCGACTGATTAGGTCGGTGGGTTAGCGTGGGATGCAAACTAATTAATTTATGGTAAATGCTGGTATCCGGTGCGCCGGCCGAATTTTCGGCCGGTCTCTCACGCGCGCGTAATGTGTCTTTGATGGAGCGTTCGCAACCGCTCATTTTTTACCTTATCCTTTCCCTTATTTTGCTCCTGGTCATACCCCATCTGTGTTGTCCACGATCTACTGTCTTCAACCTGTCGCCTATTCCTTCTTCTCTCTCCTTCTGCCACAAAAATAGCTTTGCTCCGTTGCCCTGCTGCTCCTTTGTTCTCCCTCCCTCCTCTCCAGCGTGCATGCGGCCGCGCGTGCCAGGCCCTCCCCCTCCTCCTTCCCCCTTCTACATGCCGTGTCTCATAGTGCTGCAACCGGGGACAACCTGAGCTACCATGGGTTGGTCGCCACAGTGTTGTGATGGTGGAGACAACATGGTCGGCGGGTGCTGCAACTGCGACACCCAGGTGCTGGAACCACGACGCCCGGTTGTTGGAATCGCGTTTGACGGTCGCTACGACCGTCATGCAGAGTCGGCAACGGGAGCTGGAACCAGCAGATGTTTTTGCTTCTACCGGCCAAGGAAGAGCTGGGACTAGCCGCTGGTTTTGCTGCAACCAACCAAAGCCGGGAGCTTGAACTGGCAATTTATTTTGCTGCAACCAGCCGACGGCGGAGCTGGAACCAGCAACTGTTTTTGCTGGGAACCAATTGGTGGTTCTGCGGCGAAGACAGGGCTGAATTCTGATTTATTGCAACCGGCACCTCGCAAAGCTTCCACCGGTAAGTTTTTTGCTTCCATGGTGATGGATGGAAGTGGCGACCAGGGAGACGACGGCGACACAAGCGGCATGCACGGCGGCGAGTGTAGTCGGTGAGGGTGGTTGGCGGCATACCTGGTGCTGCAACCACGAGGAGGCGAGCTACAACCGCTACCGGCCGGTGCTACAGTGGCGTGATGTCGGAGCAGTGACCCGTCATGGCCAGGAGCTGCAGAAAACAAAGCGGCCGGTGATGAGGGATGCGAACGGCGGCGACGAGGTTGCAAGCACAGCGCCAACGACGAGACCTTGCACGTTCATGAGTCATGACTGGGTGTGGGAAGGCCCGTGGCGCTCGTTGTCGCTCTTGTCTCCTGTGTGCGGTTGCGTGATTTGGGGAAGACGACGACATGGAATAGGAAAAAGGTTAGAATATGACGGTTGGAAGGGTAACGCATCGTGCGCTGATCGAACGGGTGCGCGGCGACCGGCTAAAATTTCGGCCGGGCGACTGGCGCCTAGCATTGCCCTTAATTTATTCGGAAAAAGTCCATTTTAAACCTTAAACTCATAGAGGTCGGACGAAATGAACCCTCAAGTCGAAATCCCGGTCGATTGCACCCTAAACTATGCAATCCTGGTCTAAATCAAACCCTGGCATCATTTCAACTGGGATTCGTCTGGTGGGCCGGCCCTCTAGAGTATTATTTCGTTCAAGAGCAAAAATTCCAAAGGGTGCGCACCCTGCTCCCCGCTAAACCAGCCCGCTTTAGTTTTTTTTTCGTTAAAAAAAAGCACGCTGTGGTGGCTCGAACCGAAGATCACTTGTGATTGATCGTATCAACAAAGCACCAGGACAACACTTGCGTTGTGTTCACTTTCTCCCTTTTTCTTCCTTTTAATCTTTCTTTTCTTTCTTTTTCCTTTTTCTTTTTCATTTTCTGCTTTTTTCTTAAATTCGTGAACCGGCCCATTTGGAGCTATTGAATAGCAGGCGTGCAAAAAAAAACCTTTGGAAAAGTTCTACGGGACTGACTCGAACTCGCGACATCAGTCTTGTTATTTGCTGGAATTTACCAACTGAACTAGTGAGTTCAACTGATAGATTGATGACGCGAAACATTATGCTTCAAACTTCTTTTGAATATTCGAGAATATTATGCACTGAAGATTTTGTAATATTATGCACTGAACATTCTGGAAAAACTATAAATATATGTGTTGAACAATTTTCGAATATGCATTAAACATTTGTATTATGCACTGATAAGCATCTTTTTTTTCATGGACGTTTTCAAATCCGTGAACATTTTGTTCAAAATTCGTAAAAAGGAATCTTTTGAAATTCTGGTTCACAAGGTTCTTTTTTTTCGTTTGCTATTTCCTAGTAAAACGGCCACTGGTTTTAAAATAATCATGTTTTCAAGTTTTGTTGTTTGGTTTCAAAAAATTTCCCATTTTTCAAAATGTTCGCGTATCCATAATTTTGTTTGGAATTTAAAAAATGTACCAGTTTTCAGGAAAAAAAATGTTCGTGTTTTCAATTATTTTGGGGGAGTTTAAATAATGTTGCTGTTTCCAAAAATTGTTTGAATTTTTACAAGTTTACTCACAATTTTTAAAAGTGTTCGCGGTTTCATACAACGTTCATGCTTTTTCTCAAAATAATGTTTTGTGTTCATAATTTTAAAAACATTCAGATGTGCGTCCGGGTTAGTTCTTAAACGTTTGTGCTGCACTGAAAAGCAGATAGCTCTTTGGTCAACTGGCTAGCAGTAGTTCTTCAGATGCATTCGGTTTCAGGTTCGAATCCTTCACAGTTTTTATTAATTAAAGCGCTACAGCCTGTGCGCTAGGTTCGCAATTTTTATTTATTCAAGCGCTACAGCCTGTGCGCTAGCTTTGTACCAGTGTACAGAATTTTGTTTAACAGACCAGATATACAAATGGGCTGGCCCAGTGCGGCGAACTCCTTGGCCCACGAGGCTGTGCGCAGCAGCGCCCTCAGCGAAATCCCACCAATCCCAGTCATTCAAACGATCCGAAGGTTT
This sequence comes from Aegilops longissima, assembly GCA_021605205.1. NCBI lineage: Eukaryota > Viridiplantae > Streptophyta > Magnoliopsida > Poales > Poaceae > Aegilops > Aegilops longissima. The sequence goes on along the minus strand of CM038679.1, from coordinate 25,378,724 downwards.
GATTTAGACCGGGATTACATAGTTTAGAGTGCAATCGACTGGGATTTCGAGTTGAGAGTTCGTTTCGCCGAACGTCTACAAGTTTAAGGTTTAAAATGGACTTTTTCCAATTTATTCATCACAACCACACGGCAGGGGTAATGACTAGTGAGCAATCCTTAAATTTTTAGGAAAATGATCTCTAGCTTAAAAAATTGTAAGAATAAATTGAGGGAGCATAATACCTTATTCCCCTCCAAATAGTACGACTCTAACATGCATCTGTTTAGTTTCTTTCCACTAAAATGATTCTGTTAGCGCTAAGAACTAGACACAGTAGTGGCCGGCTGAGGTACATGGCCTTCATGGCCGACCTGGACTATGTTGCAATCAGCGGCCACCCGCTTCTTGGACCATAGCAGCTCAGCTTGCCGCTGGCAAACTGGATCCTAGTCGATCTCATGGGGCCCACGTGTTGGGTGCTCACCACCGTCGCACACTGCATTAATAATCTCTACCTCTCCGCCTCCAAGAACAGGCACGCCGATCGATCTTCTTTCCAGGTTTCTAAAAGCAAGTATAATAGTGTCTAGTCAGCTGGCTACAAGCCATTCCACCTCAGATGAAATCTAGCTGAAGGGAAGAGAAGATAGGAGAGAGAAGGGAGCGGGCGCTCCGTGAGTGGCCCGGCTACAACACAATGCTCGAGAGAAAGGAGCTGCATGCAAGGGCGAAAAGCTAGCGCAGCTTCCTCCCCTCCAATCACTTGCATTTTTCTCTCTTCCATGCATGTAAACATTAATTACTACAACTAATGCCTACAGCCAGCTTTATTATACGAGAGTTTTTTCCTGAAGGCTATAAGTGACCTGGCATCCGTATAGAGCTCGTTGCCGGCTCTTCTATTAACCATGCTCTAATGCTTTGGGTATTAATAATCTACTAGCAGGATAGATCAGAGGGTTTATGAGTTCCCTCTCGTTAGGGTTTGGTTTCTTTCTCCCGAGGTGATTTTCCGCCATCGTCGAGCAGTCCCCTTTGCTTCCCCCCTGCCTGATCCTGGAAGCCAGGAGCGCCGGAGGCTTCTGCACCCTGGCTGCGGCGGAGTGTGGGGTTCCCTGTTAAACACCCGGTCTAGTTCATCTTCTCGGGTTAGTGATCTACATGGCATCTAATGGAGCCTCGGGCTCTAGAGGAGTCGGCGAGGTTGAATGGATGATGGAAGAACTAGGGTTGAAGGAAGAACATCTGGATGATGTAGTCTTTGATGAAGATGAGGCGCCGCCAGTGGAGGCAGGTTGGATCGCGCTTGCTAGGGTTAATACCAACAAGAGCTATAGCCAGACCTGGTTTTACAGAAACATGAGATCGGCTTGGGACATAGCGTAGGAGGTGAAATTTAAGCCTCTCGAAGATAATCTCTATACGATACAATTCTCTTGCTTGGGAGACTGGGAGAGGGTAATGCAGGACGGTCCATGGAACTTTCAAGGGGATGCGGTGTTGTTGGCGCCGTATGATGGAGTCACAAAACCTTCCATGGTCAAGCTCGAGACGGTCGACATATGGATTCAAATCCATGATGTCCCTGTTCTATATGCCCATCTAGTGCCCCAGCTTGCAGCCAAAGTAGGAGAAGTTTTGTTCACTGAAACTATGTCCCATGACTTCACTGGTAATTTCTACCGCGTTTGGGTCCGGATCAATGTTTTCAAGCCCTTAAGAATGCAGTTTCCATGATAAGGGGTGGGGAAAGGCAGATATATAAAGTGAAGTATGAAAGATTGTCGGATTGGTGCGCGGTTTGCGGTATGCTTGGACACCTATTTAAGGAGCACGGGAACGGGGTGCATCCGCCGTCTGCGTTGATCTTCAAGAATCTCAAAGCTGAGTGGTTTATGTGCTCGGGTCGCGGTCCCGGTGAGGGAAGTGGCCGTCGAGGAGGAAGAAGGGGTGGCCGTTCTGGAGGCCGCTCGGGTGGTCGTACTAATGGAGGACATGCTGGAGGCTGGTACGGAGAAAATAGTTCTGATGGAACCCGAGGCCTGGACAAGGGGGAAAAGCACATGAGATGGAGCTGTCTGCGGCAGGTACAGATGTTCATATGGAAGATCCTAGCAGGAAGAGATTGGATAGGCAGGAGAGGGACAAGCCTCTGTTACCCCCCAGTTCAGATGCAACCATGGATACTAATGAGCTTCAGTTGACCATTGTGCAGCCGGGTACCGTTGTCACTAGCCCCCCTCCATAGAGAGATCAAAAGAGAACTAGGGTGAATGTCGAAGAAGAGGGGGTAACGAACAATGCAGTGAAGAACTTGGCGGGCTCCTTTGAGGAGCGCCGCCGGTCCCAATGAGTGCCATATGTTGGAAGTGCTGTGGAGCGGGCAAACCTGCGGCAGTTCGAGAACTTTCGACATCGCGAGGAATTTTGCCCCTACCGTGCTCTGCTTAGTTGAAACACAAATAAAGGGAGCACGTGTAGAAGCTTTAGCAAGTTATTTGGGATATGACAATGCTTATGCAATTGATAGCCAAGGCAGGAGTGGCGGGATTGGAATTTTTTGGAACAATAATTTGAAGGTTGAGATCTTGGGAGATTCGGTATACCACATTGATGTTAGGATTGACGAGAAGGATGGGGACCCGTGGAGGTTCACTTGCTTTTATGGTGAGGCTCAAACCCAATTGTGGCACCAGACATGTGATCTAATGAAGGGGTTGGCAGCACACATCTCTCTCCCTTGGCTATGCATGGGGGATTTCAACAAAGTTTTACGACCAGACGAGCACGAGGGAGCTGCGAACCGTAGCAATGCTCAGATCCAGGGATTCAGAGATGCAGTGGACGTTTGCATGCTAATGGATTTAGGCTATAAGGGAAGATTTTGGACTTTTGAAAAAAAGGTCACTGGGGGTTCTTACACCCGGGTGCGTTTGGACCGGGCACTTGCAACGGTCGAGTGGGTAACCAGGTTCCCGATGGCAAATGTATCACACTTAACATCTGCTTCTTCTGACCACGGGCCAATCTTGCTGAAATATGATGAACAAGCGCCGCGACCAAAGCCTAGCTTTTGGTATGAGATTATGTGGGAATCTCACGAATCGTGGCAGGATACTATCACTTCTGGATGGGGCGTGACCCATGGAGGGGCTGGAGTGGAAACACTTCGTAATAAGCTTGATGCTCTAGCCAAGAACCTGGCGGTGTGGAATAATGCCTCCTTTGGGAGTGTTAGAAAGGAAATTAAAAAATCTAAGGCCGAACTAGAAAAGTTGCACAATGAACCCTCTCGGACCTCTCCGAACCATGTTGAGATGAAGCTAAATGAGAGGCTTGTTGAATTATATCACAGGGAGGAGGTAATGTGGAGACAAAGATCAAGAATTTCTTGGTTGACAGCGGGGGACAGAAACACAAAAAAAAATTCACATGAGGGCAAATATGAGGCGTAAGAAGAACATGATTAGAGCACTGTATAATGCTACGGGGGTTCATCTAGAAGGCCCGGGAGAGTTGAAGCAGTTGGTAACATATTTCTATAAGGATTTATATTCGTCGGAAGGGGTGCAAGGGATCAATGAGGTCCTTCAGCATGTACCACAAAAAGTAACCCATGAGATGAACACTACCCTATGTGCACCTTACACTGCTGATGAGGTTAAGAGTCCACTGTTTCAGATGTTCCCAACGAAGGCCCTTTGCCGGACGGGTTCCCTGCACACTTCTACCAACGCCATTGGGTTATATGCGGAGAAGAAGTTACGCAAGCAGTCCTCCGAATCGTAAAAGGTGAAGAAAGTGCAGATTGTATAAATGACACTATTTTGGTGTTAATATCTAAGGTACAGAATCCCTCTCTCCTTAGCCAGTTTAGGCCGATTAGTCTATGCAATGTACTTTATAAAATTGCTTCCAAGGTGGTAGCCAACAGATTAAATGTGATTCTCCCGGAGATAATATCGGATGAACAGTCAGCCTTTGTACCAGGGAGACTAATCACGGACAACATAATTTGTGCTTATGAGTGTTTGCACTTCATGAAGAGGAACAAATAAAAATCTAATAGTTTTTGTGCACTCAAGCTGGATATGATGAAGGCCTACGACAGATTGGAGTGGGCATATCTCAGGGCCATCATGGAGAAGCTTGGTTTTGCATCCCAGTGGATTGAAACGGCAATGGGCATGATCACTTCTGTATCCTTTTCAGTTTTATTCAATGGTGAGAAGTTGGAGAAGTTTCAGCCAACAAGAGGTATCCGGCAGGGAGATCCTATTTCCCCTTATCTTTTCTTGATTGCAGAAGAGGGCCTTTCGTGCCTCTTAAAACACAACGTTCCATCATCGGCGCTTGATGTCATTAAGGTGGCTCCCACTGCTTCGGCAGTAAACCATCTCTTGTTTGCGGATGACAGCCTGTTGCATTTCAAGACTAGTGCTCAGGGGGCGAATGAGGTTTCAAACCTACTGGAGACTTATTGCCTAGCCTCGGGTCAGCGGATTAATCGTGAAAAATCGTCTATCTTTTTCAGCAAGGGCTGCCCTGAGAATCTTAAAACAGAGGTGAAAAACATTCTTGAGGTGCAAAATGAATCCCCGAGCCACAATTATCTGGGAATGCCTACGGAGGTTGGGCAATCTAAGAATGGTACGTTTAAATATTTACGTGACCGGGTTTGGGAGAAAATTAAGGGCTGGATGGAGAAGCTGCTTTCGGTGGCAGGAAAGGAAGTTCTTATCAAATCAGTGGCTCAAGCTATCCCAGTGTTTTTGATGTCTTGTTTCAGATTGCCAAGGGGATTATGTGAAAGCGTAACTTCAATGATACGCCGGTTTTGGTGGGGAAGTAAGAGAGGGAAGCGCAAACCTAGTTGGATGGCTTGGGATCTGATGACTAGACCAAAGAATTTGGGGGGGGGCGCTTAGTTTCAGAGATATTGAGATTTTTAATCTTGCCCTACTCTCACGGCAAGTCTGGAGATTTATGAATGATCCATCATCTTTGAGTGCTAGAATGTTGAAAGCAATATATTTCCGCAACTGCTCCATCTTGGAGGCAGAACTAGGGCCACATCCCTCTCAACTCTGGCGTGCCATCTTGGATGGAAAGGACATCATTAAGATGGGTGCAATTCGCAGGATTGGCGATGGAGCAACCACGAGAATATGGCACCACAACTGGATCCCGAGGAACGGAGTGATGAAACCTCTGACAGCCCTAGTCGCTGATCCCCCTCAGCTTGTCTCTGAACTTATTGATTACACCACGACTTCATGGAGGGAGGAGATAATCCGACAGGTGTTTATTCCCATTGATGCAAAGGCCATTTTACAGATCCCCCTCTGCTCGCGACAGCTTGACGACTTCTGGGCTTGGCACGAAGATGCAAAAGGTCTCTTTTGTGTCCGCTCAGCGTACAAGATGATAGTCAACACAAAAATCAGTCGAGAGGCGTGGCTGGACGAGAGAATGGATCCGTCTAACTCTGAAGCTGAGTCGAGAGGATGGCGATCGCTTTGGAAGATTACAGTACCGTCCAAACTGCGTCTTTTTGCATGGAGGCTGGCCCAGCATTCATTGCCCACGGAAGATGTTCTTCAACACCGCAATATGTCAACGACAGGCCTGTGTCCCTTGTGCAGGGCACATGACAATTGGTGACACACACTGCTGGAGTGCAGTTCCTCCCAGTGTGTTTGAGCACTTTCAAATGAGGAATTGGACGAGCATATGATAATGACCACGCAGACAGACGCAAATCTATGGCTGTTCACCATGAGTGATTCTCTTCTAGCAGATCAGTTTATCCTAATGACTGTCACTCTATGGGCCATTTGGAGTGCAAGACGGAAGGCTATACATGAGGATGTTTTTCAAACTCCTTTTGGAACAGACAGGTTTATCAAATCTTATTTGAAGGAGCTTGAGATGATTGATGTCTACTACAGAACCTTCTTCTTGTAGACGTTGTTGGGCCTCCAAGTGCAGAGGTTTGTAGGACAGTAGCGAATTTCCCTCAAGTGGATGGCCTAAGGTTTATCAATCCGTAGGAGGCGTAGGATGAAGATGGTCTCTCTCAAACAACCCTGCAACCAAATAACAAAGAGTCTCCTATGTCCCCAACACACCCAATACAATGGTAAATTGTATAGGTGCACTAGTTCGGCGAAGAGATGGTGATACAAGTGCAATATGGATGGTAGATATAGGTATTTGTAATCTGAAAATATAAAAACAGCAAGGTAACAAATGGTAAAAGTGAGCGTAAACGGTATTGCAATGGTAGGAAACAAGGCCTAAGGTTCATACTTTCACTAGTGCAAGTTCTCTCAACAATAATAACATAATTGGATCATATAACTAGCCCTCAACATGCAACAAAGAGTCACTCCAAAGCCACTAATAGCGGATAACAAACGAAGAGATTATGGTAGGGTACGAAACCACCTCAAAGTTATCCTTTCTGTTCTATCTATTCAAGAGTCCGTAGTAAAATAACATGAAGCTATTCTTTCCGTTCAATCTATCATAGAGTTCATACTAGATTAACACCTTAAGACACAAATCAACCAAAACCCTAATGTCACCTAGATACTCCATTGTCACCTCAAGTATCCGTGGGCATGATTATACGATATGCATCACACAATCTCAGATTCATCTATTCAACCAACACAAAGTACTTCAAAGAGTGTCCCAAAGTTTCTACCGGAGAGTCAAGACGAAAATGTGTGCCAACCCCTATGCATAGGTTCATGGGCGGAACCCGCAAGTTGATCACCAAAACATACATCAAGTGGATCACGTGAATATCCCATTGTCACCACAGATAAGCACGGCAAGACATACATCAAGTGTTCTCAAATCATTAAAGACTCAGTCCGATAAGATAACTTCAAAGGGAAAACTCAATCCATTACAAGAGAGTAGAGGGGGAGAAACATCATAAGATCCAACTATAATAGCAAAGCTCACGATACATCAAGATCGTGCCATAGAGAGAACACGAGAGAGAGAGAGAGAGAGAGAGAGAGAGAGAGAGAGATAGAGAGATCAAACAAATAGCTACTGGTACATACCCTCAACCCCGAGGGTGAACTACTCCCTCCTCGTCATGGATAGTGCCGAGATGATGAAGATGGCCAACGGTGAGGGATCCCCCCTCCGGTAGGGTGCCGGAACGGGCTCCCGAGAGGTTTTTGGTGGCTACAGAGGCTTGCGGCGGCGGAACTCCCGATCTATTGTTGTCTTCAATGGTTTTAGGGTATAAGGGAATATATAGGCGAAAGAAGTCGGTCGGGGGAGCCTCGAGGGGCCAACAAGGGTGGAGGGCGCGCCCCCTATCTCGTGGCTTCGTCGACGCTTCCCTGGCTTGCACTCCAAGTTCCCGAGATCATGTTCGTTCCAAAATCACGCTCCTGAAGGTTTCATTCCGTTTGGACTCCGTTTGATATTCCTTTTCTTCGAAATACTGAAATAGGCAATAAAACAACAATATGGGATGGGCCTCCGGTTAATAGGTTAGTCCCAAAAGTAATATAAAAGTGTATAATAAAGCCCGTAATCATTCAAAACGGATAATAAAATAGCATGAATTCTTCATAAATTATAGATATGTTGGAGACGTATCAGCATCCCCAAGCTTAAATCCTGCTCGTCCTCAAGTAGGTAAATGATAAAAGAAAGAATTTATGAAGTGTGAATGCTAGCAGGTGCACAAGTTTGATCAATGATAATTTCAATCACCTTTTCTAGCATGATTATATGTCATAACAGTAGTTCATCTCATAAAACTTCTCACGAACAAGTAACAAGCAATTCACATGTTAAAGCATAGACCATAAACTTTCTTGAAAGCTAGCAAACTTCATTCTTAGCCATCAAACAATTACAATTCATCTTATTTTCAGGAAGGGTCTATGTCAGAGCTTTGATTTAGCAAACCCCACATACTCAACTATCATATAGTCTTCTACAATTGCTAACACTCACGCAATACTTATGGTTATGGAGTTTTAACCGGACACCGAGAAAGATAGGGGCTTATCGTGTTGCCTCCCAACGTATTCACCTTTGGGTGATGTCAACAATAATAGTTCATGCTAACTTACATCCAATTGGATATATATATCAGGATCTTTCCCACACGAGGTGCTTTCCAAAGGATAAAATGAAAAAGGGAAAGGTGAAGACCACCTTGACTCTTGCATAAAGTAAAAGACATAAAGTAAAAGATAGGCCCTTCGCAGAGGGAAGCAGAGGTTGTCATGCGCTTTTATGGTTGGATGCACAAAATCTTAATGCAAAAGAACATCACTTTATATTGCCACTTGTATATGGACCTTTATTATGCAGTCCGTCGCTTTTATTGCTTCCATAACAAGATCGTATAAAGCTTATTTTCTTCACACTAATAGATCACACATATTTAGAGAGCAATTTTTATTGCTTGCACCGATGAAAACTTTCTTGAAGGATCTTACTCAATCCATAGGTAGGTATGGTGGACTCTCATGGCAAAACTGGGTTTAAGGATATTTGGAAGCACAAGTAGTATCTCTACTTGGTGCAAGGAATTTTGGCTAGCATGAGGGGGAAAGGCAAGCTCAACATGTTTGAATGATCCATGACAATATACTTTATCTGAGATGTGAGAAAACATAACCCATTACGTTGTCTTCATTGTCCAACATCAACTCTTTAGCATGTCATACCTAATGAGTGCCCACAATTATAAAAGATGTCCAAGATAGTATATTTATATGTGAAATCTCTCTTCCTTCAATATTATTTCATGAATTGTTCAAATGACCAATACAATGCTTGCTAACCTTCAATAAATTTACAACCTCTACTTCTTAGATGTGAAGTCATTACTCCCCATGGGATAAGCAAATGAGACATAAATAATTTCAGATTTATGAGAATCAACTCATTCAACCATTTACTCATAGGATATAAGTGAAGCACACGACAAACTACTCCAAAAAGATATAAGTGAAGATCAATGAGTAGCTAAACAATTATGTAACTATGTGAAGACTCTCTCTCATTTAAGGATTTCAGATCTTGGTATTTTATTCAAACAGCAAGCAAAGCAAAACAAAATGACATTGCAACGATAGCACAACTCATGTGAAGAAGCAAAAACTTAGGCTCAACCGATACTAACCGATAGTTGTTGAAGAAGAAAGGTGGGATGCCTAACGGGGCATCCCCAAGCTTATATGCTTGAGACTTCTTGAAATATTATCTTGGGGTGCCTTGGGCATCCCCAAGCTTGAACTTTTGTGTCTCCTTAATTCCTCTCATATCATGGTTTTATCTTTTTATCAAAAGCTTCATCCACACCAAACTCAACAAGAACTCGTGAGATAGGTTAGTATAAACCAATGCAAAACCTTATCATTTTCTACTGTAAAAAATCACTAAAAATTATTATTCAACATTGCATACTAAATTTCTCTGCATATTTAATAATCTTATCCTCAAATATAACCATTAAACAAGAAAATATATGCAAACAATGCAAACATAACAGCAATCTGCCAAAACAGTATAGTCTGTAAAGAATGCAAGATTCATCATACTTCCCTAACTCCATAAATTATGAGAAAAATACTATGCTGTAGAATATTTATCATAGCTCACTATGCAAAAAGTTTCAACATTATATTATTCTCTGACTTTTCTAGGAAATTTTTGCAACAGCGGTAAACTTTCTGTTTTCAAACAACAACATGTATACTAGCAAAATAAGCATGGTAAAGGCTATCCTTAACATTTTTATTGAAAATAAAGATGCAAAACGTTATTCTAAATAACAGAAATCAGATACTAACAAAATAAAGTGACGCTCCAAGCAAAACACATATCATCTGGTGAATAAAAATATAGCTCTAAGTAAAGTTACCGATGAACGAAGACGAAAGAGGGGATGCCATCCGGGGCATCCCCAAGCTTAGGCTCTTTGTTGTCCTTGAATATTACCTTGGGGTGCCTTGGGCATCCCGAAGCTTAGGCTCTTGCCACTCCTTATTCCATAGTCCATCGAATCTTTACCCAAAACTTGAAAACTCCACAACACAAAACTCAACAGAAAACTCGTAAGCTCCGTTAGTATAAGATAATAAAACCACCACTTAGGTACTGTAATGAACTCATTCTAAATTAATATTGGTGTAATATCTACTGTATTCCAACTTATCAATGGTTCATATCCTCCGATACTACTCATAGATTCATCAAAATAAGCAAACAACACATAGAAAACAGAATCTGTCAAGAACAGAACAGTCTGTAATAATCTGTATCAAACGTATACTTCTGAACTCCAAAAATCCTACCAATTTAGGAAGTCCTAAGCAATTCGTGCACCTATCCTGAGCAAAAAGAATCAGATTAAAAGCACGTCTCCGTGAATTATCAAAACTAAATTACTGGGTGCAAAAGTTTCTGATTTTCAGCAGGATCAACACAACTATCACCGTAAGCTATCCTAAAGGTCTTACTTGGCACTTTATTGAAACAAAACCTATAAAACATGATTACTACAGTAGAATAATCATGTGGACACACAAAAACAGTAAGGATAAATATTTGGTTGTCTCCCAACAAGCTCTTTTCTTTAATGCCTTTCTAGCTAGGCATGATGATGACAATGATGTTCACATAAAAGATAAGAATTGAAACATAACGGGAGCATCATGAAGCATATGACTAGCACATTTAAGTCTAACCCACTTCCTATGCATAGGGATTTTGTGAGCAAACAACTTATGAGAGCAATAATCAACTAGCATAGGAAGGTAAAACAAGCATAAGTTCAAAACTTGAAGCACATAGAGAGGAAACTTGATATTATTGCAATTCCTACAAGCATATGTTCCTCCCTCATAATAATTTTCAGTAGCATCATGAATGAATTCAACAATTTAACCAGCACCTAAAGCATTCTCTTCATGATCTACAAGCATAGAAAATTTACTACTCTCCACATAAGCAAATTTCTTCTCATGAATAGTAGTGGGAGAAAACTCAACAAAATAATTATCATATGAGGCATAGTCCAATTGAAAACTAAAATCATGATGACAAGTTTCATGGTTATCATTATTCTTAATACCGTACAAGTCATCACAATAATCATCATAGATAGCAACTTTTTTCTCATAATCAATTGGAACCTCTTCCGAAATAGTGGAATCATCACTAAATAAAGTTGACACTCTTCCAAATCCACTTTCATATTCATCACAATAAGATTCAACATCCTCCAAAATAGTGGGATCACTACTTCCTAAAGTTGACACTCTTCCAAACCCACTTTCATCAATATAATCATCATAAATAGGAGGCATGCTTTCATCATAATAAATTTGCTCATCAAAACTTGGGGGACAAAAAATATCATCTTCATCAAACATAGCTTCCCCAAGCTTGTGGCTTTGCATATCATTAGCATCATGGATATTCAAGGAATTCATACTAACAACATTGCAATCATGCTCATCATTCAAAGATCTAGTACCGAACATTTTAATGCATTCTTCTTCTAGCAATTGAGCACAATTTTACTTTCCATCATTCTAACGAAAGATATTAAAAAGATGAAGCGTATGAGACAAACTCAAATCCATTTTTTGGTAGTTTTCTTTTATAAACTAAATTAGTGATAAAACAAGAAACAAAAAAATTCGATTGCAAGATCTAAAGATATACCTTCAAGCACTCACCTTCCTCGGCAATGGCGCCAGAAAAGAGCTTGATGTCTACTACACAACCTTCTTCTTGTAGACGTTGTTGGGCCTCCAAGTGCAGAGGTTTGTAGGACAGTAGCAAATTTCCCTCAAGTGGATGACCTAAGGTTTATCAATCCGTAGGCGGCGTAGGATGAAGATGGTCTCTCTCAAACAACCCTGCAACCAAATAACAAAGAGTCTCTTGTGTCCCCAACACACCCAATACAATGGTAAATTGTATAGGTGCACTAGTTCGGCGAAGATATGGTGATACAAGTGCAATATGGATGGTAGATATAGGTATTTGTAATATGAAAATATAAAAACATCAAGGTAACTAATGATAAAAGTGAGCGTAAACGGTATTGCAATGGTAGGAAACAAGGCCTAAGGTTCATACTTTCACAAGTGCAAGTTCTCTCAACAATAATAACATAATTGGATCATATAACTAGCCCTCAACATGCAACAAAGAGTCACTCCAAAGCCACTAATAGCGGAGAACAAAGGAAGAGATTATGGTAGGGTACGAAACCACCTCAAAGTTATCCTTTCTATTCTATCTATTCAAGAGTCCGTAGTAAAATAACATGAAGCTATTCTTTCCGTTCAATCTATCATAGAGTTCATACTAGAATAACACCTTAAGACACAAATCAACCAAAACCCTAATGTCACCTAGATACTCCATTGTCACCTCAAGTATTCGTGGGCATGATTATACGATATGCATCACACAATCTCAGATTCATCTATTCAACCAACACAAAATACTTCAAAGAGTGTCCCAAAGTTTCTACCGAAGAGTCAAGACGAAAACGTGTGCCAACCCCTATGCATAGGTTCATGTGAGGAACCCGCAAGTTGATCACCAAAACATACATCAAGTGGATCACGTGAATATCCCATTGTCACCACAGATAAGCACGGCAAGACATACATCAAGTGTTCTCAAATCATTAAAGACTCAATCCGATAAGATAACTTCAAAGGGAAAACTCAATCCATTACAAGAGAGTAGAGGGGGAGAAACATCATAAGATCCAACTATAATAGCAAAGCTCGCGATACATCAAGATCGTGCCATAGAGAGAACACGCGAGAGAGAGAGATCAAACACATAGCTACTGGTACATACCCTCAGCCCCGAGGGTGAACTACTCCCTCCTCGTCATGGATAGCGGCGGGATGATGAAGATGGCCACCGGTGTGGGATCCCCCCTCCAGCAGGGTGCCGGAACGGGCTCCCGAGAGATTTTTGGTGGCTACAGAGGCTTGCGGCGGCGGAACTCCCGATCTATTGTCGTCTTCGATGGTTTTAGGGTATAAGGGAATATATAGGCGAAAGAAGTCGGTTGGGGGAGCCTCGAGGGGCCCACGAGGGTGGAGGGCGCGCCCAGGGGGTGGGCGCCCCCCCTATCTCATGGCTTCCTCGGCGCTTCCCTGGCTTGCACTCCAAGTTCCCGAGATCATGTTCGTTCCAAAAATCACGCTCCCGAAGGTTTCATTCCGTTTGGACTCCGTTTGATATTCCTTTTCTTTGAAATACTGAAATAGGCAATAAAACAGCAATATGGGCTGGGCCTTCGGTTAATAGGTTAGTCCCAAATGTAATATAAAAGTGTATAATAAAGCCCGTAATCATTGAAAATAGATAATAAAATAGCATGAATGCTTCATAAATTATAAATACGTTGGAGACGTATCAATGATCAAGGCAAAAAAGTCGGTTCAGCCAAGGAGCTCCATAGTTAGATCACGAGCGTGGATTAGCCCACCACATGAGCACATGAAAATTAATGTCGACGCAACGGTCTCAAGGGATGAACGCTTTGGTGTTGTCGGAGCGTTATGCAGAGATGAAGCAGGAGGTTTTCTGGGGGCATCGGCTCTAGTTATCAACAATATCCATGACCCTCAGATCCTGGAGACAATAGCTATCCGAGAAGCTCAAGCTCTTGCAGACGATCTTTATATCAGCAAAATAACCATTGCGTCGGATTGCAAGGTGGCTGACGATGCGATCAAGGACGGGAGCTCTTCGGTGTTTGGAGCTATAGTCAAGGAAATTGTAGCTAGAGAAACCAATTTTTCTTCTTGCATTTTTAGTCATGAGTATAGGACCTCGAATGTTGAGGCCCATAATCTCGCAAAGTATGCTTTATCCCTTGGTTTTGGTCGCCATGTTTGGTTAGGCCATACCGGGGAACTTGTGTTCGTCCCTACCAACATTGTGACACAGTAATAAAGCTTTGTGAGGTTCTAAAAAAATCTACTAGCAAAAAGACCCATGCGTTGTAACGGAAGAAAAAAATAACACGCACTCTTAATTTACAAAAAATGGTCTATAATCTGAGAATATGTAGCTACGGCCAAAACAAAGTTGGTCTTAACCTATAAAAACTCAGTTTAAGATTTTACAGGTGTTCTATTTCAACACGGCTTGCATGTAGATTTAATCCGTACAAAGAAACGGACAAGTTATCATGCATTTATTTATTTCATGTTCGAAATGGGGGAGTTGTTATAGAGGAGTGAACAAAAACGACGAAAGCAAACGATGACACATTAGCACACTACGAAGACATGTGTGCATCAATGGCAGTTTTCAGTTTTAGAATCACCAACTTAGGATAACTCTTGAACACTTTTTTCACATGCATATTTCTTAAATACATGAAGAGTTGTTAAAAGGAGACGGGATTTTTAATCATAAAAAGAGAAATTTATGTCTGAAAAATAACATTTTTGTATGGATTCATGTGGACGCATGTACTTGCGTCCCTATTTTATCACTATTTCTTGCCATACATGTCATAGGTATTGGTCCATGTTTCATTACTATTTATATCTTACCAAAATTATCTTTTTTTTTCATGCATGCCTCGTTTTTACTTTTTTCATGCATGTCCTTTCTTTTTTCTTCTTATATACAGGAGAATGGCGCAACATCTCATCTTTATCGGATCTCCTCTGCATTTTCTCTTTTATTTCTTTTATAGCGGACATCCATTCTTTAGTGGGTCCTTCTTTTATTTCTTGTCATGCATGTCCTTATTTATTGAGTGTCTCTAGCAAATTTATCTTTAATTTCATGTCCAATCCTGATTTTGCTGAGGTGTTCATCCCCAATCTGAATCAGTACCAGTATGAAAAAAAGACGGATAATGCATTATTGATTAACATTGAATCCTAGATAGTATTTTTAAAAATTTTAATAGGTAATATAACATCATATTTAGATTCTACATATTTTTCTAATCACATTTCATATATAACATGTTAAATTCAGAGTTACGGTTTAGAAGATATGAGTATTTTAAAAAACATTTAATATGTACTGCGGATTTAATGTCAGAAACATTAGGGGGGTTTTCTATAAAATAGAAAAACGGACTAAGAATACCTATTTCCTTTATTAGTAGGTATAGAAGTGTTGGGTAACGTAGTAATTTCAAAAAATTTCCTACGATCACGCAAGACCATGGTGATGGCATAGCAACGAGAGGGGAGAGTGTCCGTCCACGTACGCACTGTGAGACCGAAAGCGAAGCGTTATATCAACGCTGTTGATGTAGTCGACGTCTTCACGATCCGACCGATCCAAGCACCGTTACTCGGCACCTCCGAGTTCTTAGCACACGCTCAGCTCGATGACGATCCCGGGCTCCGATCCAAAGAAAGCGTCGGGAGGAGTTCCACAAGACGACGGCGTGGTGGCGATCTTGATGTTCTACCGTTGCAGGGGCTTCGCCTAAGCACCGCTACAATATGACCGAGGTGGAATATGGTGGAGGGGGCACCGCACACGGCTAAGGAACGATCACGAAGATCAACTTGTGTGTCCTAGGGTGCCCCCTGCCCCGTATATAAAGGAGCAAGGGGAGGCCGGCCTGCCCTAGGAGGCGCGCAGGGAGGGGGTCCTCCTCCTAGTAGGAGTAGGACTCCCTTTCCTAGTCCTACTAGGAAGAGGGAAGGGGAAGGAAAGAGAGGAGAGGAGAGGGAAGGGGGTCGCCCCTCCTAGTCCAGTCGGACTCCCCATGGGGGCCACCTCCCGGTGCAGCCCTCTCTCTCCCCTCTTGGCCCAATAGGGCCCATTACTTCCCCGGGGGGTTCCGGTAACCCCTCCGGCACTCCGGTTTTCTCCGGAAACTTCCGGAACCTTTCCGGTGTCCGAATATAACCATCCAATATATCAATCTTTATGTCTCGACCATTTCGAGACTCCTTGTCATGTCCGTGATCACATCCGGGACTCCGAACTCCTTCGGTACATCAAAATACATAAACTCATAATATAACCGTCATCGAAACCTTAAGCGTGCGGACCCTACGGTTCGAGAACTATGTAGACATGACCTAGAACCATTCTCGGTCAATAACCAATAGCGGAACCTGGATGCCCATATTGGTTCCTACATATTCTACGAAGATCTTTTATCGGTCAAACCGCATAACAACATACGTTGTTCCCTTTGTCATCGGTATGTTACTTACCCGAGATTCGATCGTCGGTATCTAATACCTAGTTCAATCTCGTTACCGGTAAGTCTCTTTACTCGTTCCGTAATACATCATCTCACAACTAACTCATTAGTTGCAATGCTTGCAAGGCTTATGTGATGTGTATTACCGAGAAGGCCCAGAGATACCTCTCCGATAATCGGAGTGACAAATCCTAATCTTGATTCATGCCAACTCAACATATACTTTCGGAGACACTTGTAGAGTACCTTTATAATCACCCAGTTACGTTGTGATGTTTGGTAGCACACAAAGTGTTCCTCCGTAAACGGAGTTGCATAATCTCATAGTTGCAGAACTTTGTATAAGTCATGAAGATAGCATAAGCAACATACTAAACGATCAAGTGCTAAGCTAATGAAATGGGTCATGTCAATCACATCATTCTCCTAATGATGTGATCCCATTAATCAAATGACAACACATGTCTATGGTTAGGAAACATAACCATCTTCGATTAATGAGCTAGTCTAGTAGAGGCATACTAGTGACTATCTGCTTGTCTATGTATTCACACATGTATTATGTTTCCGTTAATACAATTCTAGCATGAATAATAAACATTTATCATGATATAAGGAAATAAATAATAACTTTATTATTGCCTCTAGGGCATATTTCCTTCATCTCCCACTTGCACTAGAGTCAATAATCTAGATTACACAAGAATGATTCTAACACCCATGGAGTCTTGGTGCTGATCATGTTTTGCTCGTGGAAGAGGCTTAGTCAACGGGTCCGCAACATTCAGATCCGTATGTATTTTGCAAATCTCTATGTCTCCCACTTGGACTTGGTCCCGAATGGAATTGAAGCGTCTCTTGATATGCTTGGTCCTCTTGTGAAATCTGGATTCCTTTGCCAAGGCAATTGCACCAAGATTGTCACGAAGATCTTCATTGGTCCCGATGCACTAGGTATGACACCTAGATCGAAATGAACTCTTTCATCCGCACTCCTTCATTTGCTGCTTCAAGCAGCTATGTACTCCGCTTCACATGTAGATCCCGCCACGACGCTTTGTTTAGAACTGCTTCAACCGACAGCTCCACCGCTTAATAAAAATACGATCCGGTTTGCGATTTAGAATCGTCCGGATCAGTGTCAAAGCTTGCATCGACGTAACCATTTACGACTAGCTCTTTGTCACCTCCATATACGAGAAACATATCCTTAGTCCTTTTCGGGTATTTCAGGATGTTCTTGACCGCTGTCCATGATCCACTCTGGATTACTTTGGTACCTTCCCGCCAAGCTTACAGCTAAGCATACGTCAGTGTCTGGTACACAGATTGCATACATGATAGAGCCTATGGCTGAAGCATAGGAACATTTTCATTTTCTCTATCTTCTGCTGTGGTCGGGCATTGAGTCCGACTCAATCTCACACCTTGTACTACAGGTAAAAACCTTTCTTTGCTCGATCCATTTTGAACTTCTTCAAAACTTTATCAAGGTATGTGCTTTGTGAAAGTCCTATTAAGCGCCTTGATCTATCTCTATAGATCTTGATGCCCAATATGTAAGCAGCTTCACCGAGGTCTTTCATTGAAAAACTTTTATTCAAGTATCCTTTTATGCTATCCAGAAATTCTATATCATTTCCATTCAACAATATGTCGTCCACATATAATATCGTAAATGCTACTGAGCTCCCACTCACTTTCTTGTAAATACAGAGCTTCTCCAAAAGTCATATAAAACCATATGCTTTGATCACACTATCAAAGCGCTTATTCCAACTCCGAGAGGCTTGCACTGCACCATAAATTGATTGTTGAGCTTGCACACTTTGTTAGTACCCTTTGGATCAACAAAACCTTCTCGTTGCATCATATACAACTCTTCTTCTAGAAATCCATTCAAGAATGCAGTTTTACATCCATTTGCCAAATTTCATAATCATAAAATGCGGCAATTGCTAACATGATTCGGACAGACTTAAGCATCGCCACGGGTGAGAAAGTCTCATCGTAGTCAACCCCTTGAACTTGTCGAAAACCTTTTGCAACAAGTCGAGCTTTGTAGACGCTACATTACCATCAGCGTCGGTCTTCTTCTTAAAGATCCATTTATTCTCAATAGCTTGCCGATCATCGGGCAAGTCTACCAAAGTCCATACTTTGTTCTCATACATGGATCCCATCTCAGATTTCATGGCTTCAAGCCATTTTATGGAATCTGGGCTCACCATCGCTTCTTCATAGTTCGTAGGTTCACCATGATCTAGTAGCATGACTTCCGAATAGGATTACCGTACCACTCTGGTCCGGATTTTATTCTGGTTGATCTACTGATTCAAGGACAACTTGATCTGAAGTTTCATGATCTTCATCATTATCTTCCTCACTAACTGGTGTAGGTGTTACGTAAACTGATTTCGTGACGAACTACTTTCCAATAAGGGAGCTGGTACTATTACCTCATCAAGTTCCACTTTCCTCCCACTCACTTCTTTCGAGAGAAACTCCTTCTAGAAAGGATCCATTTTAGCAACAAATGTCTTGCCTTCGGATCTGTGATAGAAGGTATACCCAATTGTCTCCTTTGGGTATCCTATGAAGACACATTTTCCGATTTGGGTTCAAGCTTATCAGGTTGAAGTTTCTTCACATAAGCATCGCAACCCCAAACTTTCGAAGCGACAACTTTGGTTTCTTGCTAAACCATAGTTCATAAGGCATCGTCTCAACGGATTTTGACGGTCTCCTATTTAACGTGAATGCGGCCGTCTCTAAAGCATAACCCCAAAACGATAGCGGTAAATCGAAATAGACATCATAGATCGCACCATATCTAGTAAAGTACGATTCGACGTTCGGACACACCATTACGCTGTGGTGTTCCGGTGGCGTGAGTTGCGAAACTATTCCGCATTGCTTCAAATGTAGACCAAACTCAGAACTCAAATATTCTCCTCCACGATCTGATCGTAGAAACTTTATTTTCTTGTTACGATGATTTTCAACTTCACTCAAATTCTTTGAACTTTTCAAATGTTTCAGATTTATGTTTCATTAAGTAGATATACCCATATCTGCTTAAATCATCTGTGAAGGTGAGAAAATAACGATATCCGCCACGAGCTTCAACATTCATCGGACCACACACATCTGTATGTATGATTTCCAACAAGTCTGTTGCTCTCTCCATACAACCGAGAACGGTGTTTTAGTCATCTTGCCCATGAGGCATGGTTCGCAAGTACCAAGTGATTCATAATCAAGTGATTCCAAAAGTCCATCTCGTATGGAGTTTCT
The DNA here is from genome assembly GCA_021605205.1 of Aegilops longissima. NCBI lineage: Eukaryota > Viridiplantae > Streptophyta > Magnoliopsida > Poales > Poaceae > Aegilops > Aegilops longissima. The sequence continues at coordinate 25,359,214 of CM038679.1, read as the reverse complement.
TCATGCGTTTACACCAATATGACCTAAACGGCAAGCCACAAATAAGTTGCACTATCATTATCAATTCTGCATCTTTTGGCTTCGACATTATGAATATGTGTATCACTACTGTCGAGATTCAACAAGAATAGACCATTCTTCAAGGGTGCATGACCATAAAAGATATTACTCATATAAATAGAACAACCATTATTCTCTGATTTAAATGAATAACCGCCTCGCATCAAACAAGATCCAGATATAATGTTCATGCTCAACGCGGCACCAAATAACAATTATTTAGGTCTAAAACTAATCCCAAGGTAGATGTAGAGGTAGCGTGCCGACCGCGATCACATTGACTTTGGAACCATTTCCCACGCCAGATCGTCACCTCGTCCTTTGCCGTGCTCGTCTATTCCGTAGTCCCTGCTTCGAGTTGCAAATATTAGCAATGTAACCAGATCAAATACCAGTGCTACTACGAGCTCTAGTAAGGTACACATCAATAACATGTATATCACATATACCTTTGTTCACCTTGCCATCCTTCTTATCCGCCAAATACTTGGGGCAGTTCCGCTTCGAAAGTCCAGTTTGCTTGCAAGAAAACACTCGCTTTGCTTAGGTCCAGATTTGGGTTTCTTCTCTTGATCAGCAACTTTCTTGCTGTTCTTTTGAAGTTTCCTTCTTCTTTCCTTTGCCCTTTTCTTGAAACTAGTGGTCTTGTTGACCATCAACACTTGATGCTCTTTCTTGATTTCTACCTCCGCAGCTTTTAGCATTGCGAAGAGCTCAGAATTGTCTTAGTCATCCCTTGCATATTATAGTTCATCACGAAGCTCTTGTAGCTTGGTGGCGTGATTGGAGAATTCATCAATGACACTATCATCCGGAAGATTAACTCCCAGCTGAATTAAGTGATTATTATACCCGGACATTTTGAGTATGTGCTCACCGACGTAACTATTCTCCTCCATCTTGCAGCTATAGAACTTATTGGAGACTTCATATCTCTCAATCCGGGCATTTGCTTGAAATATTAACTTCAACTCTGGAACATCTCATATGCTCCATGACGCTCAAAACGTCGTTGAAGACCCGGTTCTAAGCCGTAAAGCATGGCACACTGAACTATAGAGTAGTCATCAGCTTTGCTTTGCGAGACGCTCACAACTTCGGTGCAGCTCTCGCAGCAGTTCGGCACCCAGCGGTGCTTCCAGACGTAATTCTTCGGGCAGCAATGAGGATAATCCTCAGTTACGGACCCAGTCCGTGTAATTGCTACCATCATCTTTCAACTTTGCTTTCTCAAGGAACGCATTAAAATTCAACGGAACAACAGACGAGCCATCTATCTACAAAGAAACATAGACAAGCAAAATACTATCGGTACTAAGTTCATGATAATTTAAGTTTTAATTAATCATATTAAAACTCCCACTTAGACAGACATCTCTCTAGTCATCTAAGTGTTTACGTGATCCAAATTAACTAAACCATGTCCGATCATCACGTGAGATGGAGTAGTTTCAATGGTGAACATCACTATGTTGATCATATCTACTATATGATTCACGCTCGACCTTCGGTCTCCTTGTTCCGAGGCCATATCTGCATATGCTAGGCTCGTCAAGTTTAACCTGAGTATTCGCGTGTGCAAAACTGGCTTGCACCCGTTGTAGATGGACGAGAACTTATCACACCGATCATCACGTGGTGTCCGGGTACTACTGAACTTTTAGCAACGGTGCATACTCGGGAGAACACTTCTTGATAATTTTAGTGAGAGATCATCTTATAATGCTACCGTCAACAAAGCAAGATAAGATGCATAAAGGATAAACATCACATGCAATCAATATAAGTGATATGATATGGCCATCATCATCTTGTGCTTGTGATCTCCATCTCCAAGCACCGCCATGATCACCATCGCCACCGGCGCGACACCTTGATCTCCATCGTAGCATCGTTGTCGCCTCGCCAACTATTGCTTCTACGACTATCGCTACCGCTTAGTGATAAAGTAAAGCAATTACATGGCGCTTGCATTTCATACAATAAAGCGACAACCATATGGCTCCTGCCATTGCCGATAACTCGGTTACAAAACATGATCATCTCATACAATAAAATATAGCATCACGCCTTGACCATATCACATCACAACATGCCCTGCAAAAACAAGTTAGACGTCCTCTACTTTGTTGTTGCAAGTTTTACGTGGCTGCTACGGCTGAGCAAGAACCGTTCTCACCTACGCATCAAAACCACAACGATACTTCGTCAAATAGACTCCGTTTAACCATCTCAAGGACCGGGCGAGCCATACTCGGTTCAACTAAAGTGAGAGAGACAGACACCCGCCAGCCACCTTTAAGCACGAGTGCTCGTAACGGTGAAACCAGTCTCGCGTAAGCGTCTGGCGTAATGTCGGTCCGGGCCGCTTCATCTCACAATACCGCTTGAACCAAAGTATGACATGCTGGTAGGCAGTATGACTTGTATCGCCCACAACTCACTTGTGTTCTACTCGTGCATATGACATCAACGCATAAAACCAGGCTCGGATGCCATTTGTTGGGTAACGAGTAATTTCAAAAAATTCCTACGATCACGCAAGACCATGGTGATGGCATAGCAACGAGAGGGAGAGTGTCCGCCCACGCACTCGTGAGACCGAAAGCGAAGCGTTATATCAACGCTGTTGATGTAGTCGACGCCTTCACGATCCGACCGATCCAAGCACCATTACTCCGCACCTCCGAGTTCTTAGCACACGCTCAGCTCGATGACGATCCCCGGCTCCGATCCAGCAAAGCGTCGGGAGGAGTTCCACAAGACGACGGCGTGGTGGACGATCTTGATGTTCTACCGTTGCGAGGCTTCGCCTAAGCACCGCTACAATATGACCGAGGTGGAATATGGTGGAGGGGGCACCGCACACGGCTAAGGAACGATCACGAAGATCAACTTGTGTGTCCTAGGGTGCCCCCCTGCCCCCGTATATAAAGGAGCAAGGGGGAGGGCCGGCCTGCCCTAGGAGGCGCGCCAAGGGAGGGGGGAGTCCTCCTCCTAGTAGGAGTAGGACTCCCTTTCCTAGTCCTACTAGGAAGAGGAAGGGGAAGGAGAGAGAGGAGAGGAAGGGGGCGCCCCCCCCCTAGTCCACCGGACTCCCCATGGGGGCGCCCACCTCTGGTGCAGCCCTCTCTCTCCCTCTTGGCCCAATAGGGCCCATTACTTCCCGGGGGTTCCGTAACCCTCCGCACTCCGGTTTTCTCCGAAACTTCCGGAACCTTTCCGTGTCCGAATATAACCATCCAATATATCAATCTTTATGTCTCGACCATTTCGAGACTCCTCGTCATGTCCGTGATCACATCCGGGACTCCGAACTCCTTCGGTACATCAAAATACATAAACTCATAATATAACCATCATCGAAACCTTAAGCGTGCGGACCCTACGGTTCGAGAACTATGTAGACATGACCTAGAACCATTCTCGGTCAATAACCAATAGCGGAACCTGGATGCCCATATTGGTTCCTACATATTCTACGAAGATCTTTTATCGGTCAAACCGCATAACAACATACGTTGTTCCCTTTGTCATCGGTATGTTACTTACCCGAGATTCGATCGTCGGTATCCAATACCTAGTTCAATCTCGCACGGTAAGTCTCTTTACTCGTTCCGTAATACATCATCTCACAACTAACTCATTAGTTGCAATGCTTGCAAGGCTTATGTGATGTGTATTACCGAGAAGGCCCAGAGATACCTCTCCGATAATCGGAGTGACAAATCCTAATCTTGATTCATGCCAACTCAACATATACTTTCGGAGACACTTGTAGAGTACCTTTATAATCACCCGATTACGTTGTGATGTTTGGTAGCACACAAAGTGTTCCTCCGTAAACGGAGTTGCATAATCTCATAGTTGCGTGAACTTTGTATAAGTCATGAAGATAGCATAAGCAACATACTAAACGATCAAGTGCTAAGCTAATGAAATGGGTCATGTCAATCACATCATTCTCCTAATGATGTGATCCCATTAATCAAATGACAACACATGTCTATGGTTAGGAAACATAACCATCTTCGATTAATGAGCTAGTCTAGTAGAGGCATACTAGTGACTATCTGTTTGTCTATGTATTCACACATGTATTATGTTTCCGTTAATACAATTCTAGCATGAATAATAAACATTTATCATGATATAAGGAAATAAATAATAACTTTATTATTGCCTCTAGGGCATATTTCCTTCAAGAAGTTGTCGGTCACCAGGGGATGTCGTTCACCGGTGACTATCAAGAGATTTTCTGACCAAGGTTCCACCCAGGTTTTGATCATGTTGGCGTCAATATGATTCAGGCCCTAGGCCAACACCTTACTTATGCATCTGAGAAGCCCACTTCAAGACATGGGGTAGGGGGGCTGGCTCTCCCCTCCCATATTATGACTAAATACAATGCATTTGTCAAACTAATTAAAAACATATTGATGTATTCCGTTGGTACTTCTGTATTGCGAAACAGCCATCGTCTCCAGGGCGTTGAGTGCTGCAGGGTGGCATCTTGGCCGTCGAACGCGAACAAGCTGTGTGTAACCTACCTCTAGTAGCTGGATGAGATATGAGGAAGGAGGAGGGAGGAGGCAGAGTAGGTAGAGGAGAAGGAGCGAATAATATTATAGAGAGAGCAGGTCGTCTCGCCATCGAGGTTCAGTTACATTCGATAGATCCTTACACACAGACACACCACACACATATAGCCCCACAGGGCAACCCCAACACACCACGCAACTCACTCCTCGCTCGTCTCGTCACAAGGTTGTCCCCTCTGTGTCACTGTAGCCTAGGCCCCTCGTTGCCTTGGCCCCATCCTCCTCTCCAGGCCTACTATCAAGCGTGACATTCTCCCCCCTCCCCTCCCTTGAAGATCGGCTTGCCCCCAAGTCGGTGAATTAGGGAATCGATGGCCAAGTAGCTCCGGGTCTTCCCATGTCGAGAGTGACGGTGGCGACCCTTCCCACTGAACTTGAACACGCTCGATGGCTTTTCCCTGAACCTGCACCACATGAGTGTCAGTTACGTGAAGTGGTATGTGCATCGCGTGCAACACGTCACTCGACAGCGGTAAGGCCTGATCTGCCTCCACCCCATCACCCAACGCCTTCTTGAGTTCAAAGACATGGACCACATTTGTGGATTTTGCTTGTGGATGGCAGCGCCAGCTTGTATGATACTGCTCCACAAGAACTTCAATCTTGTAGAGCCCGTAATAGCGAAAGGCTAGCTTCTGGTAAGGTCGTTGCGCGAGGGAAGTCTGGATGAAAGGTTGCAAGCGGAGATAAACCATGTCGCCCACAACAAACTTTTTGTCCGCGCAATATTCGTCGGCCTCGAGCTTCATATGGTCCTGCGCTCGTTTAAGCTGTTGCTGCCCTAGTCCCCTCATCACTTCACGCTTGCGAAGCCAAGCGGCCTGATCTGGCACCGAGCAGTTGTCCACTTGAGCTACTCCAAATTCACGTGGTAAGGTATCGTACAGAGGACAGGGCCAAGGCAACGACGGGACCAGGCAACAACAACACAGAGGGGACAACCTTGAGTCCAACACGGATTGGCTATGACGAGACGAGCAAGGAGTGAGTTGCGTGGCGTGTCGGGGTTGGCCTGTGGGGCTATATGTGTATGGTGTGTGTGCGGGTAAGGATCTATCAAATGTAACCGAACCTGGACGGCGAGACGAGATGCTATCTCTCGAATACTATCCCCTCCTTCTCCTCTACCTACCCTGCCTCCTCAGTTTGATCCCCAAATGCTGCTTGGTCTGCGTGCGACAATTCCAGCAGTTCCTCGACCACATTCAGCTGAATTTTGGGAACACATTGGCGCCCTAGCCCCCATATCTCCCCGCACTTGAAGCACAAACCACGCGCCCCCCTGTAATTGTGCAACACTCCACTCTGTGGTCGCCACGCACCCCACTGTCAGGTGCATTGGCTGCGTCCAGAGCACGACGGTCCTCCGCGGCTACCGATGGCGGCTGCAGCAACTGACATGCCGGTGGAGCACCCAGGGCGAGAAGAGGTCGAGCCACTTGTTGGGGCGGCGGTGCGGGCTCCTTGCGCATGTATTCCCGGCACGGCAAGGCCTACAATAGCTCCTCTTGGAGACAAGCCAAAGAAAAGGCAACATCGAGGTCTTTTGGTTGATGTAACACGACACTGGCATGAATGTCGTGCCGGAGTCCTTTAAGGAACTGCGTGGTAAAATAAACAGAGTCGAATCCACAATTGTGAGCTAGAATTTGGTGCATAACCTCTTCGAATTTATTCATGTACTCACTCACACTCCCTCTCTGCCGTAGTGTGCTAAACTACCGGATGTGTGCCTGATACTGCTCACGCCCAAATTTCTCACAGAGCCCCCCACTCAATGTCTCCCAAGTGAGGTGGGTGTTCTTCGCCTCCTGCAATTGCAGCCAACGGGCCGCATTGCCCATGAAATGGAGTGTGGCCGAACGAACCCAGAGCTCGGGCTGTACTCCATACCCTTCGAAGTGCTTCTCACATCGAGACCTCCAAAACAGAGGTTTGTCTTCGTCGAACGGAGGAAAATCCATCTTAGGCAACGCCCAACAGGCGTGCCCACCCTGCCGGTACACCCTACTCTCTACATCCTTGTTGTGCTCTATCAGATCCAGACCGGAGTACATACGAGAGGGGCGGTGGGATGTAAACGCACCTATGACCGGAGGCGGTTCCAGGGTGGTGACCACCCCGTGAGCCGGCCCTTTGGAGTCGTGAATCTCGTCATGGGCGCCGGCCCGTGGTGCCCCAGGCCGCCTGATGGAGTTGGAGGCGCCTTGTGCACCACCGCGTCGCTGGCAGAGCCTGGATCTGGCTCTGCGGGCACCACCAGAATGCGGTGGAGCACAATACGCCCAACCTTGGAGCGCAACTCATCCACCTGCTGTTGAAGGTGAGTCACCGCCGGCCTCCAAAGCTCGAGGAAGGTTTGGATCACGTCCAAACGTGCGTCCATGGTCGTCCGGCTGTCGTTGACAGATTTGATGAGAGCGCCGCCAACTGCTCCTCCATCGCCGCCGCCTTGATAGCTTGTGTGGTGAGGTAGCGTGGCTTCGGGCACGCCGTCTCCAGATCGCCCGACCTCTGATACCAACTGTAACGTACCTCTAGTAGCTGAATCAGATCTAAGCAAGGAGGAGGGAGGAGGTAGGGTAGGTAGAGGAGAAGGAGGGGATAATATTCGAGAGATAGCAGCTCATCTTGCTGTCAAGTTCGGTTACATTCGATAGATCCTTACGCACACGCACACACACCATACACATATAGCCCCACAGGCCAACCCCAACACGCCGCACAACTCACTCCTTGCTCACCTCATCACATCCAATCCGTTTTGCACCCAAGGTTGTCCCCTCTGTGTCGCTGTTTCCTGGGCCCATCGTTGCCTTGGCACCCAAGGTTTTTCTTGTTAAGTATGTATGACAAGCAGAAAAATCAGAAGAAATGTAATCAAGCTTACACTCCTAGATCTAAACTTGTCACGTACATGAGTCGATCTCTGTCATGCACACACATTTGATTTAGGGGATGGAAGCGGTTGGAACCGCACTTACAATTGGAACATTCCAATTCTATTAGGGCAAGTACTACATCACTACATGCTACAGCTACATGGGTACATTCTCCACCTCTTTCACTCATCCAATACATTAACGTGTGCATCAAGGGTGCTGGCTCACGCGTGCCACGTGGGCAGTAGGGGTAGCGATGGCACTGTTGCATCTTTTGTTTGCTTCGTCCCTGCCCCATCACTGGTCGTTTCCTTCGTCCAGAAGAAAGTAGCGATTCGTCGGGCGCCTTTCCCTTTCTCACGAAACAACCTTCTCGAGCCCCTCTTTCTCTCCCAAAATATCGCACCACGCAACCTCCCCTCTCCTCTCCTTGTTTTCTTTTCCTCGGGTGGGTAGCCAGGGTTGCCGCCGCCGCCACCCCATCGCCACATCCCAGCTCCTCCGGCGCTCGCTCCTACGACGGGAGGAGGAGAACATTGTGGCGGCGGCCAGTGGGGAGGGGTTGTCCGGGTCGGTCGATCGCACCCACCTCCCGCTTCTCTTCCAAACCTCATCATCCTCGATCCCGTGGATCAGAGGCATGTGGGTGCAGAGGCGAGCTTCCCCGGCTGCCACGACGACCTGCAGGCAAAGGGTGGAACACTCGTCATCGTTATATAGGTTTCTCTCAAGCTCTGAACCCCGCCGCCTCCAGAAGCTTCTAGAACCTTCTCCCCATCCCCCTCCGTCGGCTCCCGCTCTGCTCTGCTCCTGCTCCCATGGCCGACGCCGCCGACGCCCTCCCAGGTACGCGTGCCTACCTCTCATCTCCTCTCCCTCGTAAGCAAGGATCTCCGCTCAATCTCAATCTGGCGCACCGCTGCAGCTCGGAGCAAGGCGCAGCCTCCCGGCGACCTCGAGGCCCTCCAGAGTAGGTCTCCTGCTTCCTTGTTTACTCTCGGCACGGCTTGCTCACCTGCTTGCTTTTGTTTTGTTGCTGGTGTTGGCGTTGGTGCAGAGTTTGGCTCCGCGCTCGACGAGGAGGGGAAGGGCACGGCCGCGGTGGCCGCCGGCGTGCGGGACGCCAAGAAGCGCACCGCGCTGCACTTCGCCGTGTGGGAGGGCCGGACCGAGGTCTGCAGGTTCCTCGTCGAGCAGCTCCGCCTCCCCGTCGACCCCAAGGACGATGATGGTAAATTGGTAATGGTTACCTCAGTCCCTATCCCCATCTTATGATGCGGTGATGCCTACTTTTTCCTTGTGTTGTGCTGATTCATAATGTGTGCGCAACTCAATTTATACTTGGTATGGTAGTGATACATATTATCTAAAATCAATTTTCCAGGTGAAACTCTGCTCGTCCATGCCGCCCGGCGGGGCCGCCTGGAGACGGTGGAGTACCTGCTCGGCCACAGGGCCGATCCTTCGGTTGCGTCTAACATGGGAAACACGGCACTACATCATGCGGCAGGGATAGGTAATGGTGGGTGCTCTGTGCCGTGTCGGTTACCGACTCCTGGTGCTGGTTGATCTGTCGTTCTCGTTGTTCTTTATGCTGATGAAGTGGAGGGAATATCTGAAGAACCATGTGGCGCTTATTTTTCCTGTTACAGGACACATAGAGATTATGAAGATTTTGCTTGGTAAGGGAGCCGATGTCGAATCCGCAAGTGAGTCCGGTGCTCCCCTTGTTTGGGCTGCTGGTCACGGACAGCAGCAGGACGCAGTCAAGCTTCTGCACATATTCCTATTTCTTTTTTGCATTCGGACATTAGATTACAAATTCCTCATATTTGTATGGAATAGTACACATGGTTCCCCAAAAGCATTATGTGTTGCACATATTCCTATTTCTTTTAATTAATTTAGAGCAAGGTAGGTGTGAACGCTACCAATTCAAGGCTCAACTCGAGCAAATCTTGATTTCTTGATTGTTTCTTCGATGTAGCATCTAAGACTGACTTACTTCTCTGGCCAGTTCTGTAATTTCAGAATATATGTTGTCATGTGCTTGCTTCAGCTTTTGGTGTCCGGATGACTATATGAACAAGACTGACCAGGTCTTGCATCATCAACTAACAACCAACTTCTCTGTTTCATTGTTCGTGTGTGCCTTCTGGTCCATCAGGTATAGTTGTGCTCCACCTACCTTCCGTTGACAATCATCTTTCTATTGCATACTATTGGTTGGATGTTGCTAAGTGCTAACTACAATTGGTTTACAAACAAGCAATTTTCTATCTAATTTTTCTTCTTGCTTTTGGAATAGCTGCATGTGTTTCCAAATAACAAATGTTTTCTTCTTGCTTTTGCAAGAAGCCTTTGACCTTCTTATTATGCATGCAGGTTGATGATAATGAGTTTATCGGCTTTCTCATGAAAACTAAAATAATTCCTCTGTGCTTGCGTACCTATCAAAAAACGTATGTACCTAACCATCTCAATTGTCATCTAAATATTATCATGATCTTTTTTTTAGCCTGGCAAAGGTCAAATTGTTTCGTCTTCTCAAAAAGTAAATTTTGTGGTCTAAAGTTCGTTTGGAACACTATTACGAATTTACTATAAGTTCACGGGTTATTGATTATTTATAGCCTTCTTTGCTAGACTGCTACGGCAGGCTTCTCTGATAAGATTGTAAAACCACTTCACAGTTTATAGAGCTAAAAGGTGCATTATACGAGAAACCTGACAAAGTTGTTTTTTGTGCTTCTGCTGCAGGAAATATGGGAGAGCTTGGTACCACACATTGAGGATGGTGTTACAACTCGCCCTGTATGTAATGGTACACAATTTTCAGCAAATAACTCTTAAGTCAAGACACATGTTCCTAAGCTAAGCAAAGTAATTCCTTTCAGTTCTTTGTTTAAATTCAGCTTTCACGCCAAATGGCGCGATGGGTATTGGCCATGGAGCTATTGGCGATGGTATGGTAGGCGACCTTAAACTCTCCATACTGTTGAACTCCCACTTTTTATTGAGTTTTTTAACAGAAAACATGTTGATTGATTCTAACCGAGTATCTGTGCTTTTAACTTTATCTTTTGAACACCACTAATAATGCTTTACCGCCATGCCCACACTATATGTGAAAATGACAAATTTGCTTTGCTACACCTGTCTGTTAGCCCAATTTTCTTTCGTTCACATTCTTTCCCACTCTAATACTTTGTTATACTGAATGACACTCACTGAACTCATTTTTGCAATATTACTTGTTTCTCTTAGAATTCTATAATCTGCTGTACTCGACCATTCGATTACCCGCACGTCTATTTTTAGTTCTTCATCTTCCTTTACTGCTTCACTCTTTTGATGTCCTTCACCAGCTATTTTACAGAATATACAATGGTGTTTTCTTACGCATTTTAATTACCTTAAGAGCTGTAAGTTTGTGATGATACAATCGAAGGTTGGCTTAGAGATTTTCTTATTTATACTATTGATCTATCTATGCTTAGGATATAAAAAATTCATGTTATGTTCATACTGCTTAACAGTCAGCAGTTTGGTCAACTTAAAAATACTAATTGTGTTCCCTTTCTCACTGTATACCAGATAGACCAAGACCTGGTCTGTTGTTATTTTTCTCCTGCCACTTCAGAAGTTTTCTACTTGATCTTTTCTAGCTTACTGTTATCTTGCTTACTATATCAACTTTTTTTTTGAGAATATACTATATCAACTTTGGTACAACATATCTTCATTCGTTTGTTATCTGCTCATACAGTTGGTTCTACATACTCAAATTGTCAATTGGAGACCAGAAATATTGACCTCCCTTTCCTCTTTCATCAGTCATTTTACTTGAGCATTCAGAAATTTGAGTCCTCAAGACATGTAGTCAATAAGAGTAATTTGCTATCAGCATTAATATCATTAATATCCATAGAACACAGTCTTATCTTCCATACCACACAACAATTTATGTCCGTGCAAACCACTTGCTTTTTTGTACCAGTACTTTCAGCTACACTATACTGAAGAGAACCTGCTAGACTACATTGATCCAAACAATGATACACTCATGGTTAGACTTGCAAATGGCCGTCTGCTCGCCCAATGCCGCATCATGCTAGGAACTGACAAGAGGGCCACTATAACCATCAACTGGTCTGAGTTTCGTCGCCGCGCCAACATTCACGAATTTCAGGATCATTTCAAACCGCCATCTTGTTCTCACCATGCACCGCCTCTAGATGCACCATTGAAGACACTGCAATCTCTATGTCAATATAATCTAGCACTAAGTACTCATAATTATGCTTTATCCAGTGATAACCTATGGTTTGCTTTTGGGCCCTCTTATCACATGCTTTTGAAGACGCTAAACCTATGCCATTGCTTATGTAAAGTGCATTATTCTCAGTCAGGTGGTTCATGTGCAGATCCATAATTGGGTTTCTCTGTATATATATTTCTATTTCTGCTGATAAGTTTCTTAATTATGGCAATCATCACACACACTAATTAGAATAGAAAAGAGTGTTAAATGGTCGACTATTACAAGGCATCGCCCAGCTCCCCCTCAAGAGGCGCGCCACGGGCGCGCCCCAACACCTAGTCATCTCTACTCCTAATGGACCAATTGGTTGAATAGTCCCCCCACTTTCAGCCGGTTTAATTTCAACCGGTTTATTTTCAACCGGTTTTGTCCCATCAGCAGCGCCACGCGCACCCATCGAACCCCATCAACAGCGCCACGCCCACCCACCGAACCCCATCAACATCGCCTGACGCCGTATTGATCTGCGCACTCCCCATACCCGATCTCCTCAACAGGGCCGCGCCGCCACGCTCCTTGTCCCGCGCCGCCACGCTCCTTGTCCCGCGCCGCCGCCCAAGGCCCGCTACGCCCCCACCGCTCCATCCACCTCTCCTCCTACCGAGCATCCACGGCCGCCGCCGGCCCGCCGATGGAGGACTGGCCATCCGCCCGGGTCCGGGAGTCCTTCATCGGCTTCTTCGAGTCCGAGGCGCACACGCCGTGGCCGTCCAGCCCCGTGGTGCCCGTCGACGACCCCACGCTCCTGTTCGCCAACGCCGGGATGGACCAGTTCAAGCCATCGCCGTCTCCAACCACCCCCATCTCTGATCCTACCCGAGTACAGGGGGGCCACCGTTGCCGCCGGGGACAAGGTCGCTGTGGAAACTGTCGCTACGTCAGGTCCTTCGATCTCTCCCCTTCTCCCCACTCCTCACGGCCATTCCCTACATCAAGGAGGAATGCATGTATTTACATCTGACACTAATGCTATGAGGAAGGCGGCCTGAATCCTCCATCCTAACTCAACATGATCGTCTTTTCTCTGATCTATTTGTGTGTTCAACCGTCTCTTCTCTGATCCTGACTCACGCTAGATACAATGGGATTGCAACATGATTTGGCAATGCCTATCTCTTCTTGATTCCATTTAATGACAACTGGATTTCTCACATGTTATGAGTTTATAATCCATACAATTTTTTATTTCATCACTGTCAATATAGTTGGATGATGCGATGGTGATATCTTCAATTTTGACAGAGGAGCGACAGAGGGGATCCGTTAGCCGGCGGAGGCGATTTCATCTAGCTGCTCGGTTCCATCATGCAGCTGCTGTGCCACCACTGCCGGAGCTCGTCCTCACATGCCCGTCGACCATCTGCATCTCCTTCCACCTGTCGCCCAAAAGTGAAATTGCCCTGCTGCCCCGTGCTTGTCCTCTCATGCATGAAGCCGTTGCATATGCAAATGCAGGTAATGTGCACATATTTGTATGCGTGTATGTAGACATGATTGAAAATTCAGTTTACGTGATGTGTGTCTTCAAAGAATTTGGCAGTTTTGGCACCGGGTTTGTTTAGTCGAACACATCATCCCAAACATAAGTAGAACATGGACAATTATGAGATAGAGCTGATTGATACATGGTCTGATACATGGACCATCAAACCATAGAACTGGATAGTTTTCTTCACTAATTATACCAATTAGCTAGCAACTTACCTTTGAGTTCTTTCCGAACTACTGTAATTGTTAGATACAGCCGAGTTTGAATATTTATTAGTAGTATGTACAGGTTTATCATTGCTGATATTGTTAGGTATGTCCATTGTTTAATGAAGCTTTACAGTTCGTATGTACTCAGCTATTTGTGGTTATACTGATGCTAATCTTGTTCCCCAGTTTATCTCGACATCAAACATTCTAAGCTACCTTTTTGACAGTAAATTGGTGAACTAAGAAATGAAGACTTGCTCCAAAAGTAGTAGTGACATTTATTGTGCAGATGATTCCGATAACTTCTCAAACAAGTCCACAATATCATTCGCCCAGTAGATGGCTGGAGAACGCAGAGAGTGCCAACGACAACCTCATACAAATGCAACAGAGCAAGGTGATGAATTCTCCCATGTTTCCTAATCTGAATCTTCGCTCGAATCGCTTGATTGTTTGTTCCAGTTTGCTGTTACAGTACAATGATTCCTAATCTGAATCTTCGCTCGAATCGCAAAATTGTGTCCAACCCGAGAATTTAATTACTTAGATACATGTTTTGGCACTTGATTTTGCTTAACATCGTATACCTTTGAAGGTTATACATCGGGTTGATGCATACACATAAGATGTGCATTTCTGGCTTTATTCCAATTTAAACCCCAAGTACGTTAGGCTCGTTAGAAATTAAGGACGCATATCAGAAGAGCAATTCATTATTCTTGTAGAAAGAGAATATAGTTGCCTGACGTTACATGTAAACCATTTTGTTTTGGCAGATCACATGTTGTTAGTTTCCGTCCACTTACACTCTACGAAGACACCACATTCTCAGAATGTATTCTGATGTTACAGAAATAACTTAAGATCTGTTCAAATTTTAATATTATCAGTGTTCTCATCTTATAGTGCTATTGATATGTAATTTTGTATATTCTGTTTGAAAAGTCAATTTGGCTCCCGGGCCCCAAAAAAAGCTGAAATGAGAAAAAAATCAAGACAAATTGTTTTTGTGTACTTAGTCACATCCAAATGCTACATGCAAATTTTGAGTCAAAATGCGATTAAACATTTTGGCTTGTGAAAAAGAAACAAATCGAACACCAAAAGTTACCACAAATTTGTTTTTTTTTGCTGACAAAACATCACAGCTCTGTTTTGCATGAAAATTGTCATGCATACTTGCGAAAAACTAATACAATCATCTACAAAAAAAATCAGAATTTTTCGGAAACATTTAATATCTTTTTCGTGATACTGTTCACCCGGGAGCATATGCTCCTGGGAGCCAAAAGGCCAGCCCCGTTGCTTCCTAGGTAATTTTAGATCTATTAAAATTTTACATTATTGATGTTCAAATTGGACAAAGTTTTCTGTTTTGGTGAATATCCTCGGCGGTTAGAGCCAAATGTTATCTTATAGTGCCTTGTTGTAGACATAAATGGTTGATTTGGAGAATACCCTCATCGATGAGGGTGAACAGCAATTGAAAGTGCATGGCTCTGCGAATCTGGTGATTATAATGAACCATATACATACGCTGAAGAAAAGACTGATTCGATAAGAACATTTATTTTAATACAATTGATTTTCTTTAATCTAACTCTTTTAAATAGTATTGAATCTGATTTCCAAAAATGTGTATTTGGTTTAGATGACGAGGGAGACTACCCGATAGATGGAATTGATCCTTCTATTAGTCTGCTGGGAATAATTATCCGTATGTAATAGTTGAGAAAGAGAAGGTTGTGAGTGATCAATGACAACATGGGAAATGATCTTACAATAGTCTATGTGTCTGTTTACTTAAATGAACTATTTCCATCATTGCAAAAATGTTTTGAGGATCTTGAGTATTCCTACCTTGTTGATCATGCATATGAATGGGGCAAAAGGGTATGTCTTCTTTCTCACTATTTCCAGCGTCTACGGTGAGTGAGTGAGTTAGTTAGTGAGTGAGTGAGGTAGGAATGTGGAGAGTGACAAAGTATGAATCAATAGAATACTAAGACAAAGTATGACATACTGCCCTAATTTTCACACCTCTCCCATTATTTTTGCAGCTATGTAATCTTCTCAAATCAATATTCGAATTGCCTAAAACTGACCTTCAGAAGTCAGTATACCAGCATGGTGCAGGTGCATAATTTGTCTTATGAACTGACCTTGCCACACCATGCTTCAGATTCTTTATTCCCCATTGCAATCAAACCTGACAACTGAACAATTCTAAAACTACTCATGGTGAAACCATATCACGGGATATCGTAACTGCGGCAGACATATCGGACAAGAGTATGAACGTCAATGATGATTTAGACAATGGGTATGTTCTCATTAAGCAGGAGGATATAGTCGATGGGATTGGATGCGTACTTGCTGTCGCTGAAAGAAACTAAGGTATGCAAAATTTAGTTCACCTTTGGTTCGTGAACTCTTGGATTATTTGTGTACTTGGCTTTTCTTACGTAGTCCTTCATGAATATGGGCCTAAGTGTTCAACTATCTAACAAATCTTGGATTCTGACTAAAAATCATGCTTATTTTACGGTGACAATTGATGCTTTAGATGATTACATATCTCTACTCCTAATGTCTGAGTTGGTGAATAGTATCCACGATTTATTTTCGCTGGTTTTTTTTCAACCGGTTATTTTTTGTTCCCACGTCCCACCCACGCACGCCCCCCTAAAAAAAACCACCCCGCAAAAAGAATCTCCTATCGATCCCCAGACGCCGCCGTCGTACGCACCTTGATCCTCGAGCGCCAGCGACAGCCGCCTCTTCCGTCTCCCCACCCATAGTCGCTCTCTTCCCCGGCGCCGCCCTCAGCCGATCGACCAGGTAGAAGCGCGCCCATGTCGATTCGGTGGCGCCGCCGTGGGAGGGACGCCTAGGGTTTCTATTGCGGCGGGCGTACGGGCGGTGGCGGGTGCATCAGTTTGATTGCAGTGGTGGGGGCGGAGCGGAGCGGCCAGGATCGGGTGCGTTGCTGCGCCGCAGGTTTGGGAGTCTCAACGGAATCCCTGCGTTCGCTGGGTTCGGCGTGATCAGAGTCGCCGCCGCCTTGCATCTGTATTCTTTTTATGGGTATCTCGGCATCTAGATGCTGTCTGATTGATGCTTACTGTTGACCGGCAGGGATCAGGGTCAGGGGAGGCATGGCGGAGGCGTTCGACATGTACCATCGGTCTGAAATCGGCAAGGCCCTGACGGAAACGCTGACCAAGATGGTGGGCAGAGGTGCGCTCAGACCCGGCATGCCATTGCTGTCCTCCTGCAGTTCGACAAGGTTCCCTCCGCCGCCTCCCCTGCTCCTCCTCTTGCCTCCTCCCCACGCACATGATCACCGCCAACCCTCCAGATCAGCCGGACGAGTAAGCGGCAATCAACCTGCCCTCCACGCTAATTGTGCCCAGCTCCAACCCAAATGCACCCATCCTCCTCTCGCCATCATCGCACGCCGGTTCATCCTCGTCGTAACCGCCCGCAGCTGAACCGGCAGGCATAAAACCTAACGGAGCCACAGAGGCCGTTACACGAACATGCGGAATCCACTTTCGCGAGACACCTTCGCGGGCCTGCTGTTCGTTTACACATCGCGGGCGCTTGGCGGAGGCAGTGCGCGTGTGTGCATCCTCCGAGTCTAGCTTGGAGGCGGCGACATGGTTAGGCGCCACTACTTGCTCTGTTTCTACAGCCGCTACTTGTTGTAGCTCCTGCAAGATTGCTGTACCTGCTTATGGTAAGTTCTTGCTGTAGTTGATGCTTGTACATTTTTTATGTCAACAAAAAGTTTGTAATGCAAGTGGCAGGTGACAACTTACACAATTGGGAGTTTTGTTATATCCAGTTAAACACCTGGTGTAAATGTGTTATAGATACTTATAGACTGTTTTTGATGTGTTTTCCTCATGAACCAGTGTCTTAGATTATTTCGTAATTTATCATATATGTAAATAATATTATCACTGAAATTTTATAAGGCTGTGTAAGTTTAAAGATTGATTCGACGTCTTTACATGTGAGTGTGATAGACTACAATATCTTCATAAGTATTATTTTCTGTAGTTAGATTTTACATGATGTGTGCTACGGTTCAGACCTTGCTATTTAGATATTGTGCCTTTCATGATTTATTGAGAAATGTTGGTAAGTGAAGTTTGATTAATCACTTGTGTATATGGTTTGGGTAATTACTAAAATTGAAGAGTGTGCTTAGCCTGAATGTGTACCAGGGCGTGAACAATATATTTAATCGGAGTCAAGGACTGTTGAGTACAAAAAGGATGCCTCGCAAAAAAAATGTATAAAATGGATTGATATTTGAATTATATTACTAATCCAGCCTTTTTCCATCTTGCGACATTTGACTTTGTGAGCAGTGGCTATGTGGTGGTGTCTATGATGAGTATCGCTACTAGGGAGGCTTCTTGAGGTGAGGTACAATTATATTGTCTTTGAATTAACTAAAATCATGCTATCGCTTGATATGTACACCAACTCCATGTCACATCTTATCTTGGAGATTGAAAGTAAACAACCGTGCCCTATGGAGTCTACTGTCTAGGAAGTTCAGAGATGGAACGTTCACGGTCTGTTAACTACAGAGATAATCCTAAAAAAGTAAGTCCATACTAGCATGATGAAAAGGTGCAATTTTTTTTTAGCATTTTTGGGGAAATTGTTACAAATTAATATATCCATTTCGTCGATTTG
Source organism: Aegilops longissima (assembly GCA_021605205.1). NCBI lineage: Eukaryota > Viridiplantae > Streptophyta > Magnoliopsida > Poales > Poaceae > Aegilops > Aegilops longissima. The sequence goes on along the minus strand of CM038679.1, from coordinate 25,340,933 downwards.
CAGGATTCACTTTCCTCTTCAGTTGATAAAGTTTCTCTTTTTGGAAGAAATATGTAAGTAGCTAAATCTTTGGAATCTATGTTTGTAGAGAACAGACAGCTTAATGCCTTGGTGAGTTCTTCTCCAGCAGATTCAAATAGAGAATTAGTGATCAGAGAATTAAGCGCCTGTCCGCAATGTTTTTATACAGATGTTTTATATACCATGACGGTTAGATCCGTGCCACACATGGGAGTTGCCGTGGCAGGCTCGAGGCAGCATGGTGCGGAGGCAGGAATGAGGCAAGAGGCAGTGCGTCAGCGCGTCATGGTGCACAACGCCGTGCAGGGTGAGCGGCGGAGGCCTGAGGTCCTTCACTTGGCCGGGTTCGAGTTATCTGTTTTTAAGATGAACATGATCTTGGTGGCTGTTTCAGATCTTTAACATCCTAAAAGCAGCATCACCCTGGACTGGATGTGCATCTTTTTGATCTCCTGGACAATTGCTGCTGCATGGCACCCTAGGCTTTATATTCTGGTAATACAAATACCCATCTGCCTCCTCTGTTTTGACTTATTTTTCTGGCACCATAAAGTTACAATAAGCTCCCCTTGTAATGATATATCAAGGAATTCCGTCCCAGCCCCCGCGTCGCTCCTAGGGGCGACTCGGGAGGCGAAACCCTAGCCGCCGCCCAGGCTCCCCTCCTTCCCCTCCCTCTCCTCGCCGTCGCCGAAGGATGCCGGCGGGCAAAGCCCTCACCGGTGGACGGCGGCGGCGGGGCCCTCGTTCGTGTGCTCGCGCGCTGCTGCTGGGCGTCTTTGGAGCGCGGAGGCCTTGTGATGGCGCGGCGGGTGGCCTTTTGCTCGCGGGGAGGTCGAGATGGGGTGGACTGCGTGCGCGGTGGCGCTGCCTTGGCGGCCGCCGGCCGCTGATGCGTGTGGCAGAGTTGAGGGCGCCCAGATCTGGGCCGCACGAGCCCGCCCAGGCTCTGCCCCCACCAACCCTTCTCCCTCCTCCCATCCCTCCCGGCCGCCGCCGGCGGTTGCCGCTGGGTTAGTAAGCACGTGTGCGGCGACCCTGACGGTTGCTGCTCCGCTGTGCCCCGGCGGATCCTGGCGGCGGAGGCTGCGGGCCAGCGCGGCGGCGGCGCGGTGCAGGTGGCTGCTGCCGCCTGCTGGACGCGCTCCCGGTGGTGGCCGGCCTGCTGGAGCTGCGCTGGTCGGTGCCCACTCCTGGGACGACAACGTTTCTAGGCTTCCCCCATGTGTGTTGGTCTTCTCCGACGATTCTTCGCCATGCCCGGTCTGCCATTGCATCTGAGGTCTTCGTTCTTGGGTCGGGGCGAAATCCCCGCGCGGCGACGGCCTGCGCTGTCAACGGCGACGCCCGAGGGTGCCGTCACCTCCTTGGAGGCGTTGGCATGACCCTGACCGAACCTCCTCCTCGAGCACCGGGAGAAATCCTAGGTCCGGCCTCCCGGACCAGGCAGCGGCGGCGTCTCAACGCCGTTCCCCTCTTGATGGCGCTGCTTTGGCTGCAAGTGGAGTTCTTGATGCGACAGATGGTGGTTGGCGATGCATCGCTCTGGCGTAGACTGCTACACAAGGAGCAGGTCGCAACGTTTGCCTGCGCTGGCGCTCCCCAATGAATGCTACACCAGTTCCAATCAGGCCCTGCCTTTCACCCGCCGACTCTCTAGGCACATGGGTGCGAGGTACGTCGGCCTGGGCAGTCCTGAAGCTGCATTCGTCCCTGGAAGTGTCTTGCAATGGCAGTGATGCTGCCCTGTTGCTCCGAGTCTCATGCTTCGCCATTTTGGCTGGAGGCAAGGCTGGGCGAGGCCTAATGTCGTTGAGAGTCTGTAGTTGAGGGCACCTCCTCACCTAGCTGTAGTCACTTGGTGAGGACGGTCGCGCGCACGCGTGTGTGTGTGTGTCCCCTTTCTGGAGGTTGTACCCCCGATGTCTTCCTGTTCAATGCAATGAAACGCAACTCTTTTGCGTTTTCTCGAAAAAAAAGTATATCATCAAAGTAGGTAAATTGCAGTCCCTCCTCTGTTCTGAGTAACTTTGTTCGCAAGGGGGCTTTGGTATGTCAAACTCTTTCCAGGAATCACAAAGATATTGCAGCTAAAGTGCACCAGTGTCGCTGGTGAATGGCATGAATACAGGGAGTAGAGTGTCACCAAATGATTCATCTATGAGCTATGGGTTGTCAAGGCTACAGTAGTACTTATAAGCTAATACTAATATTATTTGGAACAAATGTATTTATTTCAAGTCATATAGATCATGGTTATGGAAAGAGAAAGAATATTTTCATGTAGCATCTCTGTTCCTTTTGTTGTATTTCCGTATCCTACTTGTATTGCCGTATCATTGTACACTTGGCATGAAATGGTTCCAAAAGCCAAAATCATGTTGTAAATTGTAACAGTTCTTTATTTTGTATTTTGTAATGCCTAATGCCTTCAGATCCTGTTTGAATCACAGTAAAACTGTAGTGGAAATAGAAGCATCAGATCACCAGGACATCAGGACATGAAAATGTTCACTGTTATGTTAAATGTACCCCACTGTACTATTTTGTAAGCTTGAATGCTTACAACATAGGAGTAGATATTTGTTGTAACGTTTGAATGCTTTTGAATATTGCATGTGTGCTTCCCTAGGGCTAACCGTACAAGTAAATGAGATTAGAAAGGAAGGGGATTATGGGGAGCCGGTGACAGCAGGGGATATGGTAACAGAATAAAGCCTGAAGGTGAAGGCCAGGTCTGACCCAAATTGAGCGAAGGCGGCCACTTCGGGTACTGTGCCAATTCCAGTTTTGAAGTATAGCAGATTTGTTTCGTAGGTTTCAACTGAGCAGCAGACCTGACGCGACTAATGGATAAGCCAATGTTAATAGCTGGTCTAATTCCGCGATAAATGAGCTGTGTTTCCAAACAGATTTGTTCATCTGTAATGGAGATCACATTGGTGGGGATATAGGCCGATACGTCTCCAGCTTGTGTTTCAATCACAACTAACACAGTTGAGCTACCTGTTGTAATCAGTTAGATATTCAATTATGTTTGGAAACAAGTAGATCCTATCAGCATTTGATCTCTTCAGATTATTACACATTTAGGATTGCAACACAAGTAGCTACATATGAACTTAAATTATAAGATATGTATTCAAATTTTAAATTCTATTAAGACATGCATTGCACGTGCATACAAACTGGGGGACTCGCTCTGCAAACAAGATGCTCCTCCATCACTGTCGGAAAGAAGTCATGAGGCACTCTCCTGCGAACAACCAACACGACACGATGTCCATGTTGTTGATGTTGCAAAGCTATCGGGGCCGCCGCCCTGACGTCCACAGCGAGGAAAACAGGTGCCATAGGACAAGGTGCACTCCGGACTTGCATAGATACTGTGTACAGGTGCAACCTCCAGTCATATGTGTGAGCTGAATCTACTTCCTTTTCTTTGTGTTCAAATATAGTGTAAAAATAATGTTTATTTTTCTATTCAACCTACCAGATTTTTTCTGGAATCAAGTGCCAGACATGTCTTTGCTGATTGCACCAACGGAGATGCGGGAGTGGTGGACATGTGGCACGGGAAGGTGAAAGAAGGGAGGTTCAGGAAGGAGAGGGAGATGACAAAACTGAGAGAAAGGAGGGAGACACCAAGGAAGGTGGCATGGCAAGAAAGTGAAGTTGTGCCCAAGGTTAGACCGTGATCGTGTACAACTGTTACCTTTCCATCAATGCTCAAGTTCATTGTCATTTTTAAAGTCCAACACTTGATGCTCTACACAATTGTTGTCGGGGAAGATGGTAAACTTAATGAGGTTGGGGTTATTATGAAGCTCGGTGTTTGGTGGAGTTGTCTCGCGGTAAAGAGGACAAGGCATGCAAACATGAGTAACTGATGAATTTGAAAAATCACTTCCATTTTTTCTAGGAACATTGAATATAATTTATTTGGTAAAGAAAGCGGTAGAGAAGACCGTGTTTTGGACCTTCAGGTGAAGCAGAAATTATAACATTGTGCTATCAAATTATTGTTCATTGATTGTTTGATCAAGTTGTTGACACATGTTTGCTGTATGATAATTTTGCCAAGTGAAGTATGTGTTTGAATCAAGTATCGCCCACTTATTCTTTGATTTTATCAGTTTTGCTAAATCTCATGTGTGATTTTTGTTGTTGTTGTTGTGTCACTAACTTTCTGCTTTGCACAAGGCCGAAGACGAGGATGACATGAGGAGAGCCGGCTATAGCGAGGTCGAGCCGTGTACGAGCTGGGGCAAGTCGGAGACTTAACCAGTGAGGGTGCATGGGGGTGCAGGTGGGGGAGGGGGACATCTGAGTTGTTCCTCGAGGATGGTCGGGGGCGGAAACTGACATGGCGTCGAGGGAGGGGGGTCGAGGGGAGGGTATGGAGGTGATAGCCGCCGGTTGCGGGGATAGAGTCAGGCAATTAGGCTTGGGTAGGGCACGATGGAATATGAGCAACTGTCATGGGAAAGGAGGGAGAAGATGAATAGGTGGTAGTGTGTTCCTATCCATTGGATATTGATTTATGGCCATAAATAGAATGAATGACGGGTAGAGTATTGTCAAGTACCTGACGTATGGGTGTCCCCTTAGTTATTTTTCAATCATTTGCCCGTAGCAACGCACGGGCATTCTACTAGTATTCATAGTAAGCTGATACTTTGTGGATCTGAGGAGCCCATTTCAACACAAAGGATAGGCTGTTATGACTAAAAGTACTAGTCGCCAATCAGGCTGGACGTACCGAGCGGGCTTTTCGGCCCGCTCGTGGACCGATCTGGACCGGACCGATTGGTCCTGGCCCGCTGGAACCGAGCTGGGAATTTCGGCCCGAAAATCGACCGGTCCGGTCCGGTCTTAGCTCCGTTAACTCGACTGGACCGAACAAACTCGGCTGTTTCTTACGCACGATGAACTCAGGTGATGGATTCTTTGGCTCGAGGTAGAAGAGAGTTGTCTCCACGATCTACTCCACGTTACTGCAGAGATAGTGCTCTCCACGATTCACTCCAGGTTATTGGAGAGACAGTTATCTCCATGATTTACTTCGTAGGAATAGAAATTCTATTGCCTAAAACGTCGGAGTTTCCTTTTATTCAATGGAGCAGAAACAGAAAGAACGAGAAAGGTGGGCTCGATCAGTTGCGTTCCTTCCATCGTGGGCATTTGTACGTGGGCATACACGTTACTGGCCCTATTTATTTGCAACATGCAAATTGTAAAAAGGGTAGACATGTCACATGCAACGAGCGTAGAACGTGGACTCCTAACGACTCAACAGATTTAACGTGATACTTTCGGAAAACAAACAGTATTAACGTGACAGAAAATAGGAAACACCCTTAAGAAAAAAGGAAACAGGAAACAACGAGGCAACGAGATTAGTTGCGTGTCGAGAGGAACAGACCCGCCCTTGAGCTTCATTCGCGTGGGGGCCTCCCAGATGAAGAACTCCAGCAGCCGCAGGTCGAGGTGACCTCCACCGGCTCCTGTGACGCCACCACCTCCACGGCAACACCTCCATATTCATCGCCGTCGTCATGTATCTGGCCTCCCCGACCTCTTAAACATGCTCGTGATGGGCACGCGGCTGTGTTTCTCTATTACCTCTCCTCCCCATGCCCCGTAATCTCCTGCAGGAGCTTGCAGTCGCCATGCGCCGCCGCTCGCCGTCGCCGTACAACGCCATGGGCGGTCCTCTCGGTCCGGCCCGAGCTTTACCACCACCGGTCCGGTCCATGAAAAGCGGACCGCAGCACTGCTCGGTCCGGTCCGGTCCGGTTCGCCGGCGGCCGGTCCAGACGGCGGCTCGGTCAGGGCCCGGATTGGCCCGGACCGTGTCCACCCTGAGTCGCCAACACGTGCACTTGCATGGGCTATGCATTTTAGGAACACATCAAGATATTAACAATTTATTGGATACACCAATAATAAATGCACCTATTAATTATTTAAAGTATAGAGGTACGTTACAACTACTAGAGTAAATTTCCATACTAATGTTAATAGGTGAATTCAGAAATTTCTGAGCAAGGAGGAGGTGAATTTCTAAATTTCCATACTAATATTAATAGGTGAATTTGCTATTTAAAGTATAGAAAATTCAGAAATTCACCAATTAATTATTAGTATGGAAATGCACCAATATTTTTGTTAGGACCGAGGACACGCAACCGTCCTTACTTGAGCTAGCCGTCTTTTTTGTTTCTTCTCCCAGGCGGCTGTCGTCATCCCGTGGAGTGACCACGAGAGGGCGGCGCAGCTAATCCGCCACCAGCTGAAGACCAGCCGCGGAAGGAAGCCAGGGATCGTCTGTGCGTAGCCGCCGGTGGAGGCGATCCGGTCGGTGACGACATCTCGAATCCCGGGGAATCACTGGGCCTCGGCCACCGCCAGTACGTAGAATGCCAGGCTCGGTTTGAGCTTCTTGTAGTTGATCTACCGGTCATGTTAGTCCGCTAGGTTGCGGGCGTGGTCGTAGGCGAGGGTGGAGTTGATGGGTATGTGGCCGAGGTTTTCGAGGCTGCTCAGGAGCTGGTTGTAGTCGCCGGTGTAGGTGAGCGGCGTCAGCTGGCGTGGGAGAGTCGCCTCCTGGCCTGCGAAGTTGAAGAGGCCATGGACGTTCTCGAAGGCGGCGAGATACAGGTTGTCTGACCTGTAGTAGAGCTCCACCATGTGCTTGCCGCTCACGCCGACGACATGGACCTTGTGCCAATACACATGCGGCAGCCACAACTGATGCTCCACGAGGATGGAGTGCCCGGCGACGACGTACACCCTTGTCTGGTCCACGCCCTGCTTGAACATCCCCATGAAGGAGACATTGAATTATCATTTTTGCTAGAACTCATCTAGATGAGATATAATTTGGTCTCATTCATTTTTTATAGCCATTGAATGTGATGCTATAAGATGTGTGTGTGCTGACGTGGGTTGTATATGTTGTTGTTATCAAAGTGAATGAGACCAAATTATATCTCATCTATATGAGTTCTAGGTACTCCCTTGAATTAGTTAGTGGAACCGGTGACATTGAACTACCCTTAAAGACAAATGATGACAACAACTTGCACATAATCCATAAAAAAATGCACTTCTGTATAAATGCAAGGATAAACATATAGTAGTGCATTTATTTCACACTGCAATATAATTTTTCAAATATAATGTGTAATACGTACATGCAGCATGCAGTCCAGTGGAGACACATCAGATTGTGCATGCATTGTGTATAAAAAGGTGGTTTGCAAAGCAAATTTCGTATACAAATGGATCGGATTCTCGTTTAATTTCGACCAAACATACCAGAACAAACTAGTCAACATTATACATGCACGCATCCCTAACATGACTTTATGTATGCGAGGAGCCACTACTAGAATCTGCAGATAGCCCTAGGGCTTGATACCCTAAGCAAAAGGGCAAAAACTCTAGGGGAGGAGGTTCCCCTAGTGTATACCCTAAGGAAATCGCCCTAGGGACCCAATGGTGGGGAAAGCTCGGTTTCCCTTGGGTGTCTGAAGACAACCCTAGGCATTGTTTAGTTTCCCTTGGGTTTTATACCCTAGGGAAACAAGTAACAGGTGGCATAGCTGCTGACTTGTAAAATAGATATCCTTTGAGTTAGTTCCACTCCCTAGGGAAACATTTCATAATGACAACTATTGTTAGTCCATCTAGCCCTTGGGTTTACAAACCCAGGGAATCATTATTTATAAATAATGCAATAAATTTACCCAACTTAATATCTGATCTGCTAAAATGGAACTACTAATAATAAATGTAAATCATCACTCCAAAAAGTTGAAGACACAAAAGCAAGTACATTATATATTTCAATCATCATCTTGAGTTGACAACATCCAATAGCTTACATAATATTACCGCACTTTACAAAATATGGGATCCAGCTGCACTCGGTACCTATACGGCTACACCTCACAAAGTGTCATCTATTTAGGATTGTCCAATTAGTAACGTAGATTTTCCAATGGGTAACCTCAAATACATAGAACGTGCATCATATATAAGTCACTGGTCCAAACAGTCACAACCATCACAAAGTGCATGTCCAAAAAGCTATGTGTCATGTTGCACCTAGTAACAACTATTTGCTTCCAATTAATCACCACAAAAGGTCCTCCTGTAAAATTGAATTAAAATGCATTAGTAAGGTCCAGAAAAACACATAGCTAAATTTACACATTCTTGAGTCGGCATAAGTATAGCAGTAGATAAATGTGCATCAAATCATAAAACAACTAGAAATAAATATAACTGCCCAAGATACAATTGTAAGTTCAACACAAAGAGAAACAACCAGAAACATGGTCAGCTAGCAGCCTAGCACCAAACCGGTCTGCATTAGACATAATCTGAACAACATGGTCAGGGAAAGTTGATGTGTTGCGCACCCACTCTTCGAAATGGCGCCCCCGTTCATTCCAAAAATTGGCAGCACAGTGCAGACCTCAAAGGACCAACAACCTTCATTTTGTTTACATTAGACAAGGTTAAAGCAATGGTTTCTCACAGGAAAATGTTAAGCAAATTATTAGATAAGAGTACTGTGCACGTGCTGGTAAATTAGCCTATTTTTATATGTCCGCTTCTCCTAAATTAACTAATGCAAATGTGCAAATCTTCATCTTCCTTTAATCACGACACAGATAAACACTTTTATTATCCACAAAAGGTGTCTACTAAACTCCATGGATCAGACGCACATAGAAAACTGACCAGGGAACAAGGCCATGCGAGCTCACCTAATCGAGCCTTGGTTCTGAAGTTGAAGCTCGTCCACAGTTGCGGCAGTTTGCACACAGAGGACGCCTCGATCGAGGTCGGACGAGGGCAGCAACGGCAGAGGCGACTGTGTCAGCAGACTACAGCGGCGGAGGCCCCCGCCTGCGTCTGGGGCTGTTGAGGGCGGCAGATCTGTCAAGGTACACGGCGGCGGCGGCTGTGGCTGCCTTTGCATCGGTTGCCGTGGTAGCAAGGTGTGCAGCACCGGCGGTGACACCCTGCGTCTGCAGCGGCGGCGGCAGCGGCTTGAGGAGGGCTTGATTTGGGCGAAAAGTTCGCGCTTGTATAGGGGAGGGATGCGCGCGTACAACCAATTCTTTGCAGGCTCGAGTCAAAAATGAAAATCTGGCGGGCTGCATACGGCGCGTACAACCAATTCTACGCGTGTACCGTGTCAAAAAAATACATAGTATGGAGTATTACTTTCTTTGTGACGAAAAAAAGCCACATGGCACAAGTGGTTAGCTACTCTACTTAAAATTAATTAAAAAAAACTACTCTATTTAAAATAGAAAATAACAATAATCTATTTTGTATATCTAATCCTCAAAACAAGTATGCACTTAATTTCACCTATTTCACTAACACATGTATATTTTACGGAAATGTTAACGCCCACACGTGTGGGCGTTAGCCAACTCACCCACACGCCTCCATCATCGTTCAGTAACTTCTGCACGAATCTTGGCATAAATTAGCTGATTTTGTATGCTACGTAGGACAACTCGCGTGTGTGGTGTGTGAGGGAGGCCGTTCACACATCCGTTTTACCACATGGAGGGGCCGGTGTGTGGGCGTTTAGCAGTTCGCCCACACACCAGTTTCAGTCACGCACAAGGGCTGGTGTGTGGGCAGTTTGCCATCTCGCCCACACGCCCGCCTCCTCTCCCACACCCAAGCTGCCAGTTGCCATGCGTTTTGCAGTGTACATGGCAACTGCCCTAGTGTGATTGCAAGCAGATGGCAACTCTCTTTTTTTTTACCCGAACATGTCAGTTGCCATATGTTTGGCATGGTACATGGCAAACTGCCCTAGCGTGCACGTAAGCAGATGGCAACTCTTTCTTTTTTAAATGGCAACTGCCCTAGCGTGCTTGTGAGCACATGACAACTCTCTCTTTTACCCGAACATGTTTTTTGCCATGCTTTTTTTTGTAGCGCTACATGGCAACTGCCTAGTGTTAGTAGGTGGCAACTCCTAAAGTTTTGAAATCATGGCAACTGTAGTAGACCAGACCACACATGGCAACAGCTGTAGTTGTCCAAAAAATGGCAATCTGGAACTTTGACCTGAGATGGCAACTGCAGTTGAGCAAACATGGCAACTGTAGTTGTCCGACATGGCAACCGTAGTTCAGGGACATGGCAACTGCACTTAAACGAACATGGACAAGGGTCCGGCCCATGGCAACTGCGGGGCGCGCGCTAAAGTGTCACGTGGGGCGTGCGGGACCACGAGGTACGAGGCCTGACGTACCGGGCGTGTGGGCGTTATCAATTTCGCCCATACGCACGCGTGTAAGAAGGACCGGGAGGAAAAAGAGAGGCGTGTGGGCGCTAGTTGTTTTGCCCATGTGGCAGGAATGTGGTGCAGGGACAGAGATCGCCGATGTCAGATTTGGGTGCTCCCACCACTTAAAGGCTCCCATGCTCACAAAATTAAAAAAAATGTGTTTCAATATTATTCTATTAATGTTCACAACATCGTGTGCCTACAATCCCTAAAAATTTCAAATCCAAACTCAAAGTACATATGGAGATTTATCTTTTTTATATCTCTGTGTGCATTTTGAATTTGGATTCAATTTTTTAGACATTACAGACATCTGTCTTGCTAACATTAAAAAAAAAGACATTTTAAAATCATTTAAATCTGTTTTTTGAAAGATGGGAGCATGTGATGAGTTTTTTTTAGGCAAGCATGTGATTTTGAGCACCGGATGGAACTTTCTCCTCCACAGGTTCAGTTTCCCCATCATCTCGTCTCGTAGCCTGTGGCAGAGTTCGGGCGTGCAGCGCAGGTGGATGGCGCCGCAGTCGCCGGAGACAGAGAACCTCGTCCACCTCTAGCTCCTTCACCTACATATACTTGCATTCTTCCTCCCTGCGCGTGATTAGTCGAACCACATCAGAATAACTAGAATACCACTAGAATTACTGCTGCTTCACTCTGATTCATATGTCCTGCCACTGCATAAGTCTGAATATTGGTCAACCAGTTGAATTTGAAGAATGTAATTTATTTCTGTATCTGTAGTTGACATGTGTTGTTGGAAGCGACAGTAGAAATTTCCTCGCTACTGCCGCAGGCGCCAAAAACAAAGCTCGCTTTTCCACTAACACATTCCACAAGGATATTATCAGACGTAAACCCATTAGTCCTATCCTGGCTTGGTCCTTACGCGCCATGGCCGGTGTCGGATTGCACGCTGTCAGACCACTTGTATTAGGGTGTGTTTGGTAGGGTATATGAAGGGTGCATGAGCCCAAGAGTTTCCTTCTTGATCCATTTTGGGTGTTTGGTAGAGTCTAGGTGTGTTTGGTTGCTTTCTCATCTCAACATAGTTGTTTCTTTTTCATGCATGCTCAACTCAACACCCCTCTTCACGCATGCTTTTTTCATGCATGCTTCTAGTGTATTTGTGCTAAGCTAGTATGGACTCATGCACCCTCCATACACTCTACCAAACACCCAAAAATGGGTCAAAAAGGAAACTCTTGGGCTCATGCACCCTTCGTACACCCTACCAAAAACACCCTTAATGGCTGTAAAGGTATGTGCCGGGGAGGGATCGGTCACCATATGTGAGGAAATGTGGGCACTTGCTTCCAGAGGAGAGCACAATGCTTCTCATTTTGTATTGATTCTTGACATACATTTGCATATGTAACCTTCTAAATGCTATCGCAGACAGTGACTGACAACACCCCCTGTAGTAATGGGAGCTACCACTGTTGCATTTAAGTTGGTTAATTTGTCCCTCATGAAGGGACACCAGAGTTCTAGCCGATGCAGCCCGCGATGGGTTGAGGACAGATTCTTTCAACCTGGGATGGTCCCATAGCAGGCCTATGTTGAATTAGAGTACTGAACATGTGAGTCTAATATGGACACTAGTACCACCCCTTTAGGTTATTGTTAGAAGGGATAGAGGAATTTGGTGGAATAGTTTATTTTATTGCTTGAGCCTCGTGGGAGTACAATGATTAACTTAGAGTACAAGACAAGCAAGAATAAATCCTAGTCTATCTCGTTTTTCCTAATAATCAATATACTCAACATCCCCTCACATCACAACGATAGCGACGTAGACGGTGAGACTAGAGAAGATTCCAAAGGCAAGCCGACGGACACCCACGCACAGTCGTAACGGTCGACGCATCGCGGAAGTCGTGGCTGGAATGGAAAACCGACGAGGTTGCTCAAGCAAGGTGGTAGCCCTTTGTGCAGTTTGTCGAGGTACCCAAGAGCGTGGGTTGTGGAGTCGTAGTCGAGGTAACCGTGTGAATAATGTCGTGGTCTATGTCGAGTCGGGGTAGCCGGTGTCGAGGAAGTCGTCGTGGAGCCGCGGGCGCAAGGAGGCGCGGAGTTAGCATGAGCGCAGTGGTGTCGAAGTAGTGGTGCGCCAGGAAGAAGATGATGTTGATGACACGTCGCGCCGGGTTTGCCAAGCCCGAGGACACATCGTAGACGAAGGCACGCGTCGGTGTTGCCAGCACCGGGCATGCGTAGACGGACGAAGACGAAGTTGACGAAGTGCCGCTCCAGGCTTGCCAGGCCCGGGGACACGTCGTGGACGAAGGCACGCATCGGTGTTGCCAGCACAGGGCATGCGTAGACGAGGGATCTACACGAGCCATGTCGGAGAAGTCGGAGGAGCCAACAGAGAAGAACTCGACGACGATTGCGGCGTTCCATCGGCGCGGGGCCGATGCCACCAACGGTGGTCGGAGTAGACGAAGTGGTCGGGGTAGATGATGGCGACGTTGGCGATGGGCTGGTGCTTGGACGAAGACGAAGGGTGTGGACGGACGGCAGCGGCTACAGAGGTAGCGGCGGCAGCGGCCGAAGAAGAGCGGCAGTGGAGGCAGCGGCTAGGTTAGTAGTGCGGCGGCGGTGCTCGAAGTAGGCAAGGAACCCGACAACGTGACAAAGACCGGCGCAGACAATGGCGTTCCCGTGCCAAGGGAGCCAGCGTGACGCATACCACGAGAGGTCGACGCGCGGACAACGGTAAACAGCGGGCCGCAGCGCTATTGGCCCGAATGGGTGACGCAGCGGCGGCAGCAGGCGGAACGGGGCAACGGAGGGAAGACCTCGGGCGGTAGCCGGGACCGCGGGCTGCGGCACTACAACCCAAAGGGGCGACGCAGCGGCGGAGTGCAGGTTGGTGCAACCGCTGGGACGGCCTCGGGGCAGCGGCGGAGTCCATGTATCGCGACACTATGGCCCGAAGGGCCGACGTAGTGGCGACACGCGAGTCGATGCAGCCGCGAGGAGAACCATGGGGCGACGCAACGGCAACCCGTTGCTCGATAGGTGGAGGGGCGTGCTGAACTCAAGGACGATCTTCACGGGACCTGTGGAGGCGCGCGCAACCGACGGGCCAGGTTGGTCGCATGGCGTAGATGGGGCGGATCGCGGCGACGAGCGGGTGATCAAGACGATCGCGCGCAAGGTTGGGGACGTCGCTCGGTGTAGGCGGGGCGTGGTGGTGGAGTCCAAGATGAGGCCGACGATGACGGACGACGTGGGACATCGTGCGGACGAGCGCGTCAGCACCGACACCTGGGCTGCCAAAGCAACGCCGGCGCCCGGGCGGCGAGGCCCGAGCGACCAAGGAAGCAGCGGCGCCCGAGCTCGAGTTAGCCGATGAGCCTAACGCAGCCGGCCCGACGCAGCTGGGGACGAGGCCGGTGAGGCACACCGTAGGGTCGCCGTGTAGACGCGGCGTAGGTGGGTGGGGATGGACGGCGTGGATCGACGGGCGGGCCGGTGCGTGAATGGCGATTGTGATGGCCGCCACATCGCCTGAGGCCGTCGGGTTGGGGCGATGCAGGAGTCTAGTCGGAGGCGACGGGCGGGCCGACGCGCGGACGCCCGCTGGCATTGACGGGCCGCCTCGGCACGCGTGGTCGCCGGGTAGGAAGAGAGGCCGTCCGGTCGCGCCGAGGTCGTAGTAGAGGCGAGTTGGTGTCGACGGTAGCGGCGGGCAATGCAAACGGATCAAGTATAGATCGGAAAACAAAAAAAAACGCCGATCAAAACGACTGGCGAGAGAGACAGAAAACCAGAAGCAAGGGCTCGGGAAAAAGACTCTCTAAGGCAGCCGGTCAACACGCCCGGCAGACGAACCCTACGTACCGGCGACGGTCATGGAGGCCGACCACCCCAGGGGCGGCACGCGGGTGTGGAAGTGGTGGCGGCTAGGGTTTGGATCGGTTAGGCTGATGCCATGCTAGAAAGGAGAGAGAGGGATTGTTGTGGAATACTCCCTCTGTAAACTAATATAAGAGCATTTAGACAACTAGAGTAGTGATCTAAACGCTCTTATATTAGTTTACGGAGGGAGTAGTTCATTGTATTGCTTGATCCTCGTGGGCATATATATAGGAGTATAATAATTAACATGGAGTACAAGACAAGCCAGAACAAATCTTAATTTATCTCGTCTTTCCTAATAATGAATATACTCAACAGTTATTTTGTCTCTTTTTTCTAGCTCACTCTTATGTGTTTTAAGTTTGCTAGCTTTATTAGCTTACGACATTTATTGTATTTCTGTTTGTGGTCGCACTTTCTTTTTTTTTTGAAGGGAAATGGTCGCACTTTCTTAGTGCTGGTCTTAGGTGTCGCTCTTGCTTTTGTAGTATTCGACCATCGAAGCAGATATTTCTGGGTTGGTTAGTAAAATGATTATTTTAAATTGTATATGGAAGATAACCCTAGAATATGTGTGGTACCTTTTCTGGTTTAGATCAATACGATGATCATTCAGTCCATTGTCTTGTTGGCTGACCTTTTGACTATTAGCATGCCGTGGGGGTATGGTTAGCATTTTCCAGAGCTCACTAACATAGTGGAAGACTCCAAAAATACAGCTTTCATGGTAAGTTTAGTGGAAGCCCCATGATTGACTTGAGCATGGCCCACGGCAGCTTTTGTGGAATGCTCATGGTTGACTTGACCAAAGTCCTTGGCCACTTAGTGGAAGCCTCATGACTGACATGGACACTTGGCGGAAAGCATCATTGAAAGTCCTCCTTGGTGTGCTGGAGAGCTTGTAATCCCTGCCGACTAGCACATACAGTAGTTTTCATGAAAATAGTACCAGCCTTGTATTATACGGAGAGATAGTGGTCCCAATCTAAATTGGGCCACTACTGTCCTAATCTGAATTTGATTGGTCCCGAATGGATCGTAGTGAAAGTTCAGCTCAACAACATGTTCCAGCCTATATATACATCCTCTTCTTCCTATTTCGAATAGCAGAGCAGAGCACATCCACACTTTCTCCATGCATCCACTCTACATATTGTTACTTGGGCTTCTCTTCTTGCCCACATCTTGCTGCTCCACATCTGCACCCGCAGGTGATACTCTCGTGGCGGGCCGAGTGCTCACCATCGGCGATAAGCTTGTCTCAAGAAACGGCAAGTTCGTGCTTGGATTCTTCCAGCCAGCGGCAAGCACTATTAGTAAGTCGTCCCACAACAACTGGTACCTTGGCATATGGTTCAATAAAATTCCAGTTTTCACTACTGTGTGGGTTGCTAATAGGGAGGAGCCCATTGCCCACCCCAACATTAACTCAACACAGCTCAAGATCTCAAGAGACGGCAATCTTGTCATTGTCGTAAAACATGCTATTGCCGGCGCTGAATCCCTTGTTTGGTCCACTCATATGGTCAATTGGACACAAAGTAGCAGCATAAACACCACCACCACTAGTGCTGTTGTTCTCTTGAACACTGGAAACCTTGCTGTCAAAGTCACAGATAGCCCATCATCTGACCTATTGTTGTGGCAGAGCTTCGACTACCCATCAGATGTCGGGCTTCCTGGCGCCAAGTTGGGCCGGAACAAGGTCACTGGTTTCAGTCGCCAGTTCATATCAAAAAAGAGCCGCATTGATCTGGGTCTTGGCTCATACAGCATGGAACTAGAAGACACCAGCGGGATCGTCCTCAAGCGCCGCAACAACCCCTTGGTAAAGTATCTGGTTTATGCAACCTCAGGATCATCATCTTTGATACCAATGCTCAAGACACTTCTAGATTTAGATCCTCGGGCCAAAGGTTTGATTAACCTAACATATGTCAATAACAACCAGGAGGAGTACTACACGTACACTTTACTGGATGAATCATCGTCTTCCATATTTGTCTCACTAGACATCTCTGGTCAGGTTAAGCTGAATATTTGGTCACAAGCCAACCAGTCTTGGCAAATCATATATTCCGAGCCTGCCGATCCCTGCAGCCCGCCTGCTACGTGCGGACCTTTCACAGTTTGCAACGGCATTGCGCATCCATCATGTATCTGTTTGGAGAGCTTCTCCCATAAGTCACGACATGATTGGGAGTTTGAGGATCGAACAGGAGGGTGCATTAGAAACACACCGTTACATTGCAGCACTAGTGGTAACAAGAAAAACATGACAAGTCCAACAGACATGTTCCACCCCATTGCTCATGTTGCATTGCCCTACAACCCACAAATTATACAAGTTGCTACCACTCAGAGCAAATGTGAAGAAGCATGTCTCGGTTCTTGCTCCTGCACTGCTTATTCCTATAACAATAGCAGATGCTCTGTCTGGCATGGGGAACTGCTTAGTGTAAATCTGAATGATGGCATTGAAAATAATTCTGAAGATGTTCTTTACCTTCGCCTTGCTGCCAAAGATTCGCTACCCGATTCCAGAAAAAAGAAAAGAAAACCAAAGGTCGGAGTCGTTACTATTGTAAGTATTATTGGTTTTGGGTTAATAATGGTCATGTTGTTGTTACTGATTTGGAGGAACAAATTCAAGTACTGTGGTTTGCCTATGTATGACAATCTAGGTAGTGCTGGTGGAATTGTAGCCTTCAGATACACCGACTTGGTTCGTGCTACTAAAAGCTTCTCAAAAAAGCTTGGAGGAGGTGGTTTTGGTTCTGTATACAAAGGAGTCTTAAATGACTCGACTAGTATAGCAGTGAAAAGGCTAGATGGTGCATGTCAAGGAGAGAAGCAATTCAGGGCCGAGGTCAGCTCAATTGGATTGATCCAACACATAAACCTAGTCAAATTAATTGGTTTCTGCTGCGAAGGTGATCACAGATTACTTGTGTACGAACACATGTTAAATGGTTCTCTTGATGGTCATCTATTTAAGACGAGCAATGCAAATGTTGTCGTCCTAAATTGGAACATCAGATATCAGATAGCCCTAGGAGTTGCTAGAGGATTGTCCTACTTGCATCAGGGTTGTCGCAAGTGCATCATACACTGCGATATTAAACCAGAGAACATACTTATGGATGCATCATTTGTTCCTAAAGTTGCAGACTTTGGGTTGGCAACATTTGTGGGAAGGGATTTCAGCCGAATTCTGACTTCATTCAGAGGAACTGTGGGTTATCTTGCCCCAGAGTGGCTTACTGGAGTGGCGATCACACCGAAAGTCGACGTTTACGGCTTCGGCATGGTGCTATTTGAAATCATGTCAGGAAGGAGGAATTCTTCACCTGAAACATCATACAACACTAGCAGCAACTACAGTGACCAGAATATTGAATACTTCCATGTGCAAGCCATCAGCAACCTTCACGGTGGAGATTTGAAGAGTTTGGTGGATCCACAATTACATGGTGTTTTCAATTTGGAAGAGGCTGAAAGGGTTTGCAAAGTTGCATGTTGGTGCATCCAAGATAATGAATTCGATCGACCAACAATGGGTGAAGTTGTCCGGGTTCTTGAGGGTCAACAGGACATTGATGTTCCTCCAATGCCAAGATTGCTTGCAGCTATAACAGAACAATCTGGTGTCGCAACTTCAATGTAATAATAATCTCCAGCGCAATGTAATAGTTGTTAATTTCAGCAATTTTCTTAAAAGTTGTAATGTGGAGAGGAAGGAATAAAAGGATGGCAAGCTTGTGGCAGCTAGTTGTCTCTTATTATTTAGTTGTTTTAATGTCAATTATGTATGGTAAGCAGTCATTGCAGCAAGAGATAGGAATATGTGTATGGTTTGTTCAGAGCTAGGCTGGGAACTTTGCAGTGCAGGAATATGTTACTATTAGCATGCCTAGGCAAGATACGAGCAATGGTTTAAATAATTGTTTTCAAACTGTGCCTAATCAAACTGGAGCAGTTTCTACACTTCTGCAAGTAGGAAGATGTCAGATCCTGGCTAAGCCAATGATGGCATCTTCGATTTCAGTGTTGCGCTTGCCCTTTGTGGGGTGCCATTTAAACCAAGAGAACCTTCGGAGACTCTGAAAAGAATGCAAATGCTTTCTTGTGACCTTAGTATAGTCACTTTTTTAGAAAAGAAGGAGGACCCCCAGCCTTTGCATCTGGACGATGCATGCAGGCACACCTTAGTATAGTCATGATCATAAACAAGTTAACAATCTTCATTGCAGCATGTATGTTTGTGCAGTTTCTTGGGTTTTTTCAGCACATGTGGCGAGTGGGAATCATGACTGAAATGACACCGGTAGGATATGTAGGTGTTTTCCCCTACGCAGCCAATTCTGGTCTATGTGAATATAGTGTGTGACACATTATTCATATAGAACATTTTTTCGAAAAGGAGGTTATCCCCTGGTCTCTGCATCATACAGATGCATGCGGCCATCTTATTAAAAAGCAAATAGTCTGACAAAGTCATCAGGTCCCGAATTACAAAGAGCTAACTGCAAGAAAGCAGAATAGCCACAACCGGCGGAATAAAGAACGATAGGAAACTAAACACCTATCCAATTAAATGACCTCCATCCAAATGATAGCCCGTGCTACCGTCTTCCAACGGATAGACCTAGTAACCATACACTCCCTGGCATCCGTCGGAGTGAGTAGCGACCACATACGGAGCAGTGTAGTGGCCTGAAAAATAACCTGCAAGAAATGAATATGTGTTATTCTGTTAAAAACCAAATCGTTCCTCCAATTTCATATAGCCCATAATAAAGCACACACTCCTACACGAAACACTTTTGCGGTTTCTGATTGTACTTCATCCAGCCACGTACGGATGGTATTCGGAGGAGTAATGTTAAAAGCTATGTGTACGAACCGCCATAAATTTTCTGCCATTGGGCAATCAAGAAATAGGTGTTTGATATACTCATCATGATCGCAGAAACTGCATCTTCACGATCCTGTCCAGTTACGCTTAGCCAAATTGTCCTTAGTTAGAATGACTTGCTTGTGAACAAACCACATAAACACTTTAATTTTTAAGGGCACTTTGACTTTCTAGATATGCAAAGATCGAGGGATAATGCCAGAATTAATAATATCAGCATACATGGATTTTACCGAAAATACTCCATTCTTAGTAAGTTTCCAGTGCAACTGGTCTGGCTGTTGAGAGAGGTGAACATCCATCAATCTTCTCACAAGATGGGGCCAAGCTTCCCAATGGTTTCCCGCTAATGTCCTCCTGAATTAAATATTGAGAGGAGTGGACTATAGTACTGTTGCAACGTAAGCATCTCTACCCTAAAACAATATTATAGAGAGAATGATATTGGATAGCTAGAGGCATCTCCCCTAACCATATATCCTCCCAGAATCTCGTGGAAGTACCATTACCAATAATGAATTTTGCCCTATGGAAAAATGCTGATCCAACTCTCATCAGTCCTTTCCAAAATAGTGAGTCGGTCGGTCTGACCGACACTAAGACAAGGTTTTAGAATGAAGGTACTTATTACGCAGAATTTGGGCCCAAGTGGCCTCGATCTCTACAGATAGCTTGTACAGCCATTTGCTGAGAAGACATCTGTTCTTCACCTCTAAATTTTCAATTCCAAGCCCACCTTGGTCTTTTGGGCTACAAATGATATCCCATTTAGCAAGTCTGTACTTTCTCTTTAACTCATCACTCTGCCAGAAAAAACGAGATCGATAAAAGTCCAATCTTTTCTGAACCCCGACTAGGACTTCGAAGAAGGACAAAAAGAAACATTGGCATACTCGTGAGCACCGAATTAATGAGAATTAGTCGGCCTCCATATGAAATTAGTTTGCCCTTCTAGCAACTAAGCTTCTTTTCAAATTGATCCTCAATACACTTCATTCGTTGTTGGAAAGCTTGCGATGGTGAATTGGTATGCCTAGATATGTAAACGGCATTGAGCCCAATTCACATCCAAACAACTGTTTATAAGCTTCTTGTTCGTCTTTAGCTCTCCCAAAGCAGAACAATTCACTCTTATGGAAGTTAATCTTTAGTCCAGACCACTGCTCAAACAAGCATAGTAGAAGCTTCATGTTTCTTGCTTTCTCCAGATCATGCTTCATAAAGATGATAGTATCATCAACATATTGTAGGATGGAAACTCCTCCGTCCACTAAATACGGAACGAGTCCACCTACCTGGCCATTATCTTTAGCTCTCCCTATTAATATCCTCAACATATCCACTACAATGTTGAACAAGACAGGTGACATCGGGTCTCCCTGTCTCAGACCCTTATGTGTCTGGAAATAATGATCTATGTCATCATTTACTTTGATTCCGACACTGCCTTTTCGCGTAGAGGAGTCTATCTACTTTCTCCAGGACTGATCAAATCCTTTCATCCGCAAGGCTTGCTGAAGAAATGGCCATTGAACTTTATCGTACGCTTTCTCAAAGTCCACCTTAAAAACTACTCCATCTAGTTTTATCGTGTGAATATCATGGAGCGTTTCATGAAGGACCACGACCCCTTCTAGGATGTTTCTGTCCAGCATGAAGGCTGTTTGAGATGGCTGTACCGCACTATGTGCAATTTGTGTTAGCCTATTCGTCCCCACCTTGATAATTCCGCTATTTTGGAACGGTTATTCATATAGAACATGGAAGAAGATATACATTTGCCGAGGAATTGATGACTTGAAATATGGAACTATCAATAAATCTCCTCTACTTCATGAAGTTGCAAGGTTATGTGTTTTCTTTCTCATAGAATAGGAATTTCTTGTGCAGATCATCTTTGGGAGGGGCTTTTACATATTCATTCACTCTACCGTTTTCTTATTTCAGGCACATATGGTGCACTCTGACCATGATGTCAACTTTTTTGCTGTTCGTAAGTAGGTTTATTTAGGTCCTATGGATTCAGTTGAATGACGAAGCTGCTACCTTGGACTGTACAAAGTCCGAGGGCACAAAATATTTGATTCCCATGCCTGTGGATGTGTCACAAAGAGCCTGATCCTGGTGATGGTGCCACTGATCTGGAAACAAGATGGAACTGAAGACAGGACTGTGGCCATGTGCTTCTGTATGTTAAGGTACTGCTTTGTACCCCTACTCTTTCCAGGAACTTCTTTGTTTTCTGCTCATCTATTATGATTGTAATGGATGTTTTGCGTTTTTATGCACACTATATATTTTATTATAAGCACCAAAGAATGCAATAAGAAGCAAAAAGAAAGTCACAGGACAGTTTGTACCACCACAGGGTGAGTGCGGTGGCGCTGTGAAAGGCCATCTAGTAAAGAAAACACTACACTACATTCTCCAACATAGAAGCTACTTGCCAGCATCACATCAGAAAACTCATTTCCTTTCTACAATAAATTACAAGGCACACACAAGATAATAAGTGACTACATTTCTTCAGGTTGTTCTTTCCATGATGAAGACCCAAAAATTAACCCCTAGCATTCCTTCTCCCAGAACCAATCCCTGAACTGTGTTAAGCAGTCCATTGCCCTGGTTGGATTTGCGGGTCTCGAGCGTGAAGCTTAACCGGCAGAGTCCAGTGGATCTAACAAGGGCTTCCCTGATGTTACAGCCATCGAGCTCGCCTTTGAAACCGTCCACCCTGGACAATTTGGCGATGTACGCCATCAGTTTTGTCAGCATCTAAATACCACCGTGGCACTCGGCAACATGCCAGCTACATCTCTCGAATGTCTGTTCGTCGCACGAAATCAGAGGAAGACAACGAAAAGGAGAGCAATTGTGAGATGGCAGTTCAGGTGTATGAGGCTAACCTTCGTCAGATTCTCCAGTGCCTCCTTTAGTTCCTAGATGAGACCACAGAAATGCTTACCCCTCTTTTTCTTCGGAACCAACAGCTTTCTGTAAGTGCATTTCAAAGTGCGATGTGGTCGACTCGAGCTTGTGAAAACATCCTCCTTTTCGAAGAAAAACATGGATCATTCAGGTGATTTCCGTGAGGAGGGTCGGTGAGTGGTCCGGTGAGCACTTCCCAAAGCTCACTGAAATACTGAAAGATCTAATATAATTTCCCTGCAGGTAGCCTGGGTGGAAGATTCGGTGATTGACTTGACCATGGTCCACAACTTCAATTCTTCATAGTCCTCCTCGTGTGCTTTGGATCTCATATACCATTGCATGATCCTGCTAGCACATATTCCCGCCGATCTAAAATAAATGTCACAGTTTTGAACACTTATTTTCGATCAGAGGGAGTAAGCCAAATCTGAATTTAATTGATCCAGGATAGTAACGCCTTCCCCGTCAGTGGATTCAACCTCACTCTTCCATTCTCTATATGCCAAGGCCGACGATGATTCAAGTGGTACGTGTCTGTCTCTGCCTACAGGAGATCGATATGCCCCCTATACCAAGACTCCTTGCAGCTCTTACATCAACTTTAATAAATTTTGGATGTGTGCATCCAAGTATGCAGAGGCCCCGAAGGTTTATCTTTCCATTGCTAAAAAAGTTACCATTGCCAATCTCTTATCTCTTGGTAAACGCCGGCGACACTATATATCGTGCACTTTTCCTAAACATCTTAGGAGTATCAAAAAATATCGGCCACGTTTTCCCAGCAGTTTATATTTTCTTTAAACTGGTTGGTTGGACCATGAAACTCAATCGAGAGAAAAAATATTATAAATGCAGTAGGCGATTGAGAAAATATTGGCCAAACAGACCTTATGGCATCCTTTCTGCTTCTACATTTTATTTTATTTTATTTTATTTTCATGTTATATTAGCAATGCAAAGAACTAAACAAGTTCCAGTTGCAAAAAAGAAAAATGAATAAGGAACTAAGCAAGTCCCTCTGCGTTGAGGAAGTAGCACAGAGAGAGCATGTTCACTAGCAATAATGCAAAGAAGTTCCTCTCCGTTAAGCAAGTGAGTGAACTGCAACAAAAAAAGACATTGTTCGTACAATTTTCTTTTCGGTCCCTTTTCTCGGTGGGTGGGGCGTGGATTTGTCCGTCTACTTTTTTCAGTGTGCTAGCTTTCCGATCGAATAAAAATCCTTTCTGGATCGCGTTGCTCCACTAGCTCACATAAGGGCCGCACAGTCTCATGTGGATAGACTCCACCTCTCGCACATCACTCCGCTTTCGCTTTAGCTAGCTATAAGTTACTCCCCCGTCCCATAATATAAGAACGTTTTTGTATAATGTCGAAAACGTTTTTATATTATGGAACGGGGAGAGTATAACTAGAGGCCAAATTGCGCTTTGCTTTATAATATATAATATCAAGCGGAGAAACCCTTTTTCGTCAAATCATGCTTTGCCGCGCAGGAATTAACTTCTTTTTTCTCTAACAACTTATTTCTGTATGCTGTTTTGTTTTAGTTTTATCTATCTTGGCTTGGATTTTAATTATGTTTTGGCTTTTCTTTCATGTGTGTACCGACCACATCGGAACCACCCATGTTTCGCCCCACCAAAGCCGCTGGCCCAGACTAGTGGGAGACCATGGACAGTCGCCCGTTGCCGAAGAGGAGGGGATAAAACATCCACCACCACAGCCAGGGATGGCCGCAAGGGACGACCTCCCGCGCCGTGTGTCGCCGTCTAGCCGCAAGGGCCCAACCGGACAGTGAGAGCACACATCCTACCGCTGTCGCGCCACGCCCTGACTAGCATAGAGGCCCAGGACGCCCGCAACCTGCAGCACCTGAGGTGGATCTAGACTCGATGCTGAGACCTGCGACCGTCGCCGTCACCAGCCTTAAAGCCCACACCACTTCTGTGTTGTCCGTTGCGCCACTGCTACGTCACCGTCATCGGTCAGCTCCTACGTGTCGCCGCGCTACAGCACCCGGCACCAAGCGCCGCATCCAGGCCCGAGTGACTCGGCCCGCGCTGCATCCGCCACGCGTGGAGACGAAGAAGCCCCACCGACGCTAGCGCTGACCTGGCTTCGCCCGCTCGCATCCTCTGGCGGCGGCAAGGGAGGAGGGAGGAGGGGGGGTGGGGAGGGGGGGCTCAGCGGCGGTGCTAGGGTTTTTCCTCTCAGATGCTCCTTGCAGCGTCCCAAGAGGGTTTTATTCCTGCTCGCTCTTGGACTTCACCAGTGGTCCTTCCAGCCTCGGTTTAAGAAATGGTGGTTGTGTGGGCCCCATTAAAGCTCTTGTTCTGTGCTGAACCCGTGGAATTGTTACTATAACGCTCAGCTAAGTTGGACACGAAGATCTCATTCGCTCGCCGGCCCGCCTTCCTACTCTGCCCGCTCGCTTAGCCTATTTTTTCTGCTCGCTCACTACTGTCTCGGAAAAAAGTGCTATTGTATTTTATTTTTAGAAAGATCTTTAAATTGCCGATTAAAAATGTTGGGAATTCAGAAAATCATAAAATTTGGAAAAATGTTCACAAAATTTTAGTATATTTGTATATTCCAAATAACGCTCATGAATTTGAAGAAAGGTTTGCAAATTTCAAAATGGTAGCAGACTTTAATTTAAAAAATCATTGATTTTAAAAATGTTCATGAATTTGAATAAATAATCCTGAAAAAAATCATAAACTAAAATGAAAACCAAAAAGATAAGGGAAACAAAAAACAAACATGAAAAGAAAATAAACGAAAACCCAAAAGAAAAAAAATATGAAAACCGATAAAAAACAAAAAAACATGCAATACCGTCTCAAAACTAGGAAAACCCTGTCGGCCCATTATGACTATATATGTGTTACACTCAACCTGCTACACACACCCTTATAGGCGGGCCCATAGAAATCCCATAGACGCCGACACACCGGGAGGCTCCAAATATATGGGGAGATTTTAACTAATGACAACCCTGCCTCAAAGGGTCCGCGTGATGCCCTTCCCGTCGCTTTGTAAAGAGGAAGAAAAAACAAAAGACCGAAGGCCATATATTAAAAGTGTCCAACCTCTATAAGGGCAACCTTAGAGTATCTCCATCCGTTGCCCCCCCAGGAGGCTTGAAAATCGCCGCCTGGGGGCGAGCCAACGCAAAAATCGGCGCTGGGGCGATTGGGTTCCTAGCCGCCGCCCCCAGGCGCCGATATCGGCCCATTTGTTTCGCAAAGCGCCCGCTTTTCGGTCCAGTTTCAGCGACAAATCGGCCCGTTGTCGGCGCAAATCGGTCCATATTCGCCGTGGTTCGGCGCAAATTCAACACAAGTAATTTTTTTAATCACATAGTTTATTACCGAAAATCAATAGAAATCAAATAGTTCAACAACAAATAATTCAGTACAAATTAAGTTCAACAAATAAATACTCTTATTTCATCACACATCGATCTAGGCATTGCCCTTGAGCCTCCATAGGTGCTCCACCAGATCGTGCTGTAGTTGTTGATGCACCTGTGAGTCTCGGATCTCTGACGCATATTGAGGAAGGCAGTCCAGGTTGCCGGTAGCTGGTGATCAACTTGCGCAAGAGGACCCTGCCTGTAATATGGTTCAGTATCAAACACTGGCTCTTCCTGCTCGCTCCCAATGATCATGTTGTGCAAGATGACACAGCAAGTCATGATCTCCCACATTTGATCTTTCGACCAGGTGCGAGCGGTGCGAACAACAAAAAATCGAGATTGGAGCACACCAAATGCCGCTCGACATCCTTCACCGCAAGCTTCCTGAACCTTCGCAAAGTGGGAGTTCTTGCCTCCTGGCACAGGGTTTGAGATAGTCTTCACACAAATATAGACCATCCCAGATAGATGCCATCAGCTAAGTAGTACCCCTTGTTGTAGTGCCGCCCATTGACCTCGAAGTTCCCCGGAGGAGAATGACCTTCAACAATCTTGGCAAAGACAGGGGAGCATTGCAGGACGTTGATGTCATTGTGAGTTCCTGGCATCCCAAAGAAGAAGTGCCAAATCCAGAGGTCCTGTGTGGCCACTGCCTCAAGTACCACACTGCAACCGCCTTTGGCGCCTTTGTACATCCCCTGCCAATCAAATGGATAGTTCTTCCATTTCCAATGCATGCAGTCGATGCTTCCAAGCATCCCAGGAAATCCTCTTGCTGCAATTTGTGCTAGGATCCGAGCAGTGTCTTCAACATTGGGTGATCGCAAGTATTGCTATCTAAACACTGCCACCACTGCCCTGTAGAACTTGTAGAAACACTCAATGGTCGTGGACTCGGCCATGCGCCCATAGTCGTCGAGTGAATCACCGGGAGCTCCGTATGCAAGCATAATCATAGCCGTCTTGCACTTCTGGATTGAGGTGAATCCAAGTGTGTGGTGCAATCCTTCTTGCACTTGAAGTAGCTGTCGAACTCCTGGATGGAATTCACAATCCCGAGGAAAAGCTTTCCGCTCATCCGATAACGGCACCGAAATGTTTTGTCGCCGTGCAATGGAGCGTCGGCGAAGTAGTCAGAGTAGAGCATGCAATAGCCTTCCAGATGATGCTGGTTCTTTGCTTTCAGCCGCCCCGGCGCCGAGCCACCTCGCCGTGGCTTTTCATTCGCGAGCAGGGGCGAGGACCATGAGATGCTCCTCCTCCTCCTAGACGTCAGCATCGGCTTCCTCCTCCAGCAATGCCGCGAGCGCCTCCTCGTCGTCCGAGTCCATCGCCGGGCCGGGCAGACAAATCGCCGAACACCTGGCGGGCATCGTGGCGCCAACCGCCCGATATCGCCGCCTGTCTTGGCGAGCACCGAAAACTTCGCCGGAAGGTGGTGAAGAGGTTGCTGCGGCGAAACCTTCGCTCCTTTCCGGCGGAGAATGGCCTATCTAGCGGTGTTGGGTGGTGGGCGGCGCCGGGATCGGCAGGGTGGTGGCCGAGCGCGCGGGGGTGGTGGGCCGAATGTGGACGATTTCCTTGACTTTTTGCCTGACAGTTGGCCCAGGCGTGTTTTTCCCTTCCGCCGGAGCCCCCAAGCGCCCCCAGCACGCTGGGTTCAGCCTGGGATCGCCAGGCTCAAAAACGGGCCGAGCCGGTGGGTTTCGGCGTCTTGGGGGCATGGTTGGGGCTTTTTTTCGGCGCCGGCGCCCCAAAAGTCACCCTGGGGGGCCTGTTGGGGGCGCTGCTGGAGATGCTCTTAAGAATAGAAAATACAACGGGTCTTCGGAGAGGCCAAGTCCATGTTCTTCCTACACATGGAGGCAACACGCGTGAGCCAAGCTTGGTGCCACGACTAGAACTCCTCATCACCACCGAAGCCAACAAGTCTTCCAATCTGCACCCTAGAAGTCGCGAGGCTATGCCAGAAGACTTTGATGGCCACAACTCAAATATCGGACCCACGTCCCGAACAAGGAGAGGATGAGGGCTGGACATGACTAAGATGGCCAAACGCCCTAGATCTAGCTAGACAGAACCAAGGAGATCAAAACTGGATCAACATCACTGGCCGGAGAAGAAGCTAGAGGAACAAAACTCTCAACTTCACCATCCACTCGCTACCGAAAGAGGCCGGAGGACCATTATTGAGAGAACAGGAGAGAGGGGGAAGCGAGTGAGAGGCGTCGACGCTAGCCACTCCGCCGTGTGCCACTCCAGGCACGGCGTCCACCCGCCTCCCCACCGTCGTGTGCCGCCCGGACACGGCGTCCACCACCTGCCTGCAGCTGCTAAGAGGCGCGAGCTCTTTTGCCGGTTGTTCTCACATCAGCGGCATCCGTCGGGCACCACTCGGTCTCGGCGTCCACCATACTGAGCTCCGCCGGGGCTGCTTGAGGTTTTAGTTCAGATCAACGGCTTTTCGTCCTCCGCCCCCCCGCTGGTTCTCAGGTTAGTTCTTCGTAGTGCTTGTTTTGAACTGCAGCCCTACCCTTGATGCATGCTCGCCTTCCCAGTGTTTCTTGCTCTCCGTGAGGTCTTTCTTAGAGTCTCTAGGTGAGGGAGTTCCGGACTAGGGGGTGTCCGGATAGCCGAACTATCATCATCGGCCGGACTCCAAGACTATGAAGATACAAGATTAAAGACTTCGTCCCGTGTCCGGATGGGAATTTCCTTGGCGTGGAAGGCAAGCTTGGCGATACGGATATGTAGATCTCCTACCGTTGTAACCGACTCTGTGTAACCCTAACCCTATCCGGTGTCTATATAAACCGGAGGGTTTTAGTCCGTAGGACGAACAACAATCATACCATAGGCTAGCTCCTAGGGTTTAGCCTCTTTGATCTCGTGGTAGATCCACTCTTGTAACACACATCATCAATATTAATCTAGCGGGGCGTAGGGTTTTACCTCCATCAAGAGGGCCCGAACACAGGTAAAACATCGTGTTCCTTGTCTCCTGTTACCATCCGCCTAGACGCATTCGGGACCCCCTACCGAGATCCGCGGTTTGACACCGACATTGGTGCTTTCATTGAGAGTTCCTCGTATGCGTCACCGATAGGCTCGATGGCTCCTTCGATCATCAACAACGACGCGGTCGGGTGAGACTTTTCTCCCGGACAGATCTTCGTGTTCGCGGCTTTGCCTCGCGGGTCAATTAAGCAGCCATCTGGAGCGGATCGAAGCTCGCCCCAGCGTCGAGTCAGATTTGGAAGTTTAAACTATCGGCCCGATATCGCGGAGACTTGATCTTGGCGGATTCGAGCCGCAATAGCAGCGTCGCCTTGTCTCGATGGGCATGATCTAGCTCTGCGGCGAGCGATTGCCACGAGGCGCACCGAATCCGCTCCGACCCTTAATCCGGAGCCGGATTCCCCGATCGAGGACGAGTGGTTGGACACCGCCTCGGGGGCTTTAATCTCTATGGCGATCGAGCCGAACTCCATCCCTGTCCTTTGCAAAGACCTCGGCTCCAGGGTGCCGGACTCCTCTCCGGACTCCGAACCCTCCGCGCCCTTACCAATCGAATCCGATTGGGTGCCCATTATGGAGTTCACGGCAGCGGACGTCTTTCAGCACTCGCCCTTTGGCGACCTCCTGAATTCACTAAAGTCTCTCTCTTTATCCGGAGAGCCCTGGCCGGATTACGGTCAGGAAGGTTGGGATGCGGACGACGAAGAAATTCAACGCCCACCCACCACCCACTTGGTAGCCGCTGTCGATGACCTAACCGACATGCTAGACTACGACTCGAAGACATCGGCGGTATGGGCGGCGATGCGGAGACGAACAAAAGCCAGCGCCTCAGGGCACTAGAAGGCCACCTCGTCATCGACATATACATGGTGGACATCCCCAAAGATGGGAGCAGCGATGGAACAGCGGAGGATGACCCCTCAAGAAGCAACGAGCGTCGGCGTCGGTGGCGCCGCTCTAAATCCGACACAGCAAAAGCGGTGATTCCGGCACGGAGATAATAACACCCAGACGGTGCGAAGAAAACCCCTCGGCGGGACCCAGCGTGGGAGGAGGAGATGCCAGCCCTCATGAGAGAGCGGCGAAGAAGAGGTAGAGGATTATATGCCTCCCTCCGAAGGCGAAGCAAGCCTCGGCGACAATGAATTAAATGCGTGCACGAGGATCCCGTTGAACAAGGCGTTTTAGGCGCGGGCTTATAGCCACGGCGAACAACCTCAAGAAAAAGCAGCAACAGCTTAGAGCTGATCGGGATCTGCTAGCCGACGGATGGATTGAAGTCCTCGCGGCCAAAGAGCATGAGCTCGAGCGCCCTCAAAAGCTACCCTAAGCATAAGCTGCTCCCCGATTAGAGGAGGAGGCTTACGAACCCGCATCACCGGGGAGACAATCGGTGACCGACCACCCGTGGTCGCGACGAAGAGGCCTCTAGGCCCTTCACTAGAACCGTACACCGGCATCGCTCAAAAAGCACACGGCCAAAGGGGAACGCTCCGGACCTGCGAGATATATTGGAGGACAAAGCAAGACAACCAAGATCGATCTATGGATCACGTGGGCGCCCCACGGTACGTGACGACAACCGTCGCGCCGGACACAGTAAGTCCGGCCGGGCCGAACAAAACAGACCAAGCTCTTTTGAGCTCCGTCGTGATATCGCCCGATCTGAGGCGCCGCACACCCACTATGCTTCACAGGCGAAGTAATGGATCATCAAATCCCGAAGGGTTTAAACCCATCAATATTGAATCCTATGATGGCTGTGAGACCCGCGGTTTGGATCAAAGACTATCTCCTTCACATCCACATGGCCCGGTGGCGATCTTCACGCCATCAAATACCTCCCCTCAAGCTTAAAGGACCAGCCCGGCATTGGCTCAACAGCTTGCCAGCAGAGTCAATTGGGAGCTGGGAGGACACTGAAGCCGCATTCCTCGATAACTTCCGGGCACTTATAATGCGACCACGAGACGCGATGACCTAAGCCACACAATTCAGCAGCCAGACGAATCGGCGGACAATTACGGACACGGTTCTTAACCAAGAAAAACCAAATCGTTGACTGTCCGGATGCGGAGGCCCTTGCGGCCTTCAAGCATAACATCCGTGACGAGTTGCTTGCCCGGCACCTAGGACAGGAAAAGCCGAAATCCATGGCAGCCCTCACATCACTCATGACCCGCTTTTGCGCGGGTGAGGACAGCTGGCTAGCACGCAGCAACAACCTCAGCAAAAATTCTGGCAGTCTGGACTTCAAGGACTGAAATGGCAGGCCGCGTCGTAACAAAAACAAATGCCGCGTTGATGGCGACAATATTGAGGATACGGCAATCAATGCCGGATTCAGAGGCTCTAAACCCGGTCAGCGGAAAAAGCCATTCAAAAGAACTACTCGGGTCCGTCAATTTGGACCGAATACTCGACCGCTTGTGCGGATACACGGCACCCACGAAAAGCCAGCTCACCACACCAACGAGACTGTTGGGTATTCAAGCGGCAGGCAAGTTAATTGCGAAAGCAATGACAAGGGTTGCATAGCGATGGCGAGGACGAGACCCAACCGCCCGAACAATAGAGGATGAAGGTTTCCCCCACAGTGCGGACGGTGAACATGATATCGCAGCGCACATACCCAAAAGGGAGCGGAAGCTTGCACTCGTGGATGTCTCGCGATGGATCCAGTTGCCCAGTTCAATCCATGGTCCTCCTGCCCGATCACTTTTGACGAAGGACCACCCACCGACATCCGCCACGGTGGATTCGCCAGACCGGTCTTAGACCGATCGTTGATGAATTTCACCTAACGAGTCACGATGGGCGGCGGCGGCAGCGTGATCCTGCTTTACCGGGATACAAGTCGCAAAATGGGCATAGACCCTCAAGGATTAAACCTACCAAAACGACCTTTAAAGGCGTCATACCAGTGTAGAAGCCAATTATACAGCTCAATTACACCGGAAGTGGTCTTCGGATCCCGGATAACTTCCGGCGAGGAGTTAATCTTCGACATAGTCCCGTTCATGCAGCGGCTATCATGCCTTGCTCGGACGTGCAGCGTTGCAAAGTTCAGCGCGTGCCGCACTCGCATACCTCAAGCTCAAGATGCGGGCCCTCAAGGAGTCATCATGGTCAGCGGAAACACTGAGCGTTCTCTCCGCACGGAGGAACATACAATGCTCTCGCGGCGAAGTGCAATGCAGCCTCTTAAGGCAATTCTCGAGTCCGGCCGTTAAGCGGCCGGACACAGCTAAGCGCGCCCGGAGTAACTTACAACAAGACCACCTGGCACATCCAGAGCACGCGTAGCAGTGCGGCCCCAACCCCAGCCCCTGCGAAACGTCAAAGCAGGTCCTTCGCGTACACCATTACGCTCTGAAGATACCATGGGCATGGGGAGAGGGGCACGACCACGATAAACCCAGACTGCGGCTCAACCACACCAGGGGCTCTCAAGTGTGTCGTTCCTTTTTCTTTTCTTTTTACCTTTTACTTTTTACCCATAGGACTCCGTTTGTCAGAAGCCCTGTCCGGCAGCAGACCTGCCGAACTCACGATGCAACAACCAGGGAAGGATAAAGGCTACAACGAATATACAGGTGGTCTCCATTACGAGCATTTTTCATACACCAATCTGCAGCCTACCCCTAGAGGGGGACATGTTTAACAGTCTCATACCTTGCTTATCGCACTATTTGTATCGTTCTGCATTCGTAGCAGCACTTATTGAATAAAACAATGCAGCACATTTTTGTTTATAAATTGCATTTCTTTTTCACACATATGTTCATTCACGACATGTTGCATCCGTACACTTTAGTGCGGCTAATATACACCAGGGCTTATGTTTCCAGCGTTATGGTGTGATGAGTCCGAACACTTTCACAAGTGCGGCACCCGAACTTATAGCACTATATGCATCGGCTCGAATCATGTCTTGGGTCAATAGTTGGGTTTGCGGCTCCGTGTTTTGGTACCTTACGTTCCGTTATATCGGCTAAGGTAGCACCGGAGAACCACTGCGATTCCGCCCGATTCGGCTGGGTTAACGCCTCGATGGAAAAGCTAAAACTGACCGTCATGATGAGGCGAGAGACCGATCGCTGTTCGAGAGGTTTTTGCGAGTCCTTAAAGACTTATACCGCTTAGGCGAGGAGCCGGATCTTGTCCGGCCAAGGCGTGATAGCGCCCCAAATTGACCTTCCGAAGACTAGAGGCTTCGCGAAAGTTAAAATTATAGAATTCTATGGCTAAGTGAGAGTGTTCAAGCATTATAAGTCTGGTTGCCTTGTTACATTGTGTTGGCGCCTCCTAGATGGACCCAAAATGGGAACAAGAGTGCTCAAGTTTATCCGAACACCCCACACTTTCGTGGCATGGGGGCTGAAGCCGACGACTTGCCATCTCTCGATTTGATAAGCGGCCGCCTGAAGGTAATATTTTAAATTAACAAGCGTTGCTTAGCGCATATGAACTAAGTTTTCAGCGCACGGGATAACAAAATGCGAGTCTACTCAAATATTACATCTCTGGAGCACTCACCCGCAATAATGCGGGCGCCCTTCAGCACACTCTTATAATACATCTCGGGCGTGCGATGCTCCTTGCCCTCGGTGGCGGGTCCGTCACAAGCTTCAGGCATCCATCTTGCCCCAGTGCACCTTTATGCGGGCAAGGGCCGACGGGCACCCTCAATACAAGCGGAAGGCTTGATCACTTCAACCCACGGGCACGCATCCATCACCCGCCGCACAGGGCCAAGTAGCTCCCAGTCATGGCCTCCTTAGGCCACAGCCGAACTATGAGGCCCCTCATGGCCTGTTCGGCCGCCTTGTGGAGCTCGACCAGCTGCTTGGCTGGTCGCTAAAGGCACCGGATGTCCGGTCTCGACATCTTGAGACCGAAGACCTTCTCCGTCGAGCTCCCTCCTCGGCCCGGTAGAATCGGCAGCATCGAGACACGCTCTGAGGAAGATCTGCGAACATACAGAGAGCTCTGAATTCGGTAAGCAACAGTAATTAACACTCACATGCTTACTATGCATGAAAATGCCTTACCTGCTGCTATTTTCTTCACCGCCTCAATCTCTTGGAGGGCCTTGTAGGCTTCGGCCTTAGCGGCTTTGGCACTCTCAAGAGCCGTTGCAAGCTCGAACTCTCGAGTCTTCGAGTCACGCTCCAAGCTCTCATGTTTTTTCACGAGATCCTGGAGCTCTTGCTGTACCTCCGCCACCCGCGCCTCCCTGCAAATGAAGAGGAACCAGAAAATCCTCAGCCTGAAGAACCTGAGATTGCGATCCCTGAGGTAGTGATGCAACTCACTGACACTCCTCTGCCCAAACCAAAGGATCCATTCTCACACAAGCAAAAGTTCAAGGCTGAAGACTTCTTTGGCGAGCATGTATTCTTCACTGACTACAACCCATATGACTCTGCTCGCATAAGGAAGAGGCGTTTCTGGACTGCTAGTCAAGCCAATTTCTATTCCTCAGTGCTATTCAACAAAGACAAAATCTTCGATCATGCACACATTCCTCACATGGACATGGAATCTCTGCCAGCTTGAGCCAGTCCTCGGTGTTCTTCACGATGCTGGTTTGCTGAATTTCTGCTGACATACGTGGATGGAATGAAGAACTAATTCTTCAGTTCTATCGACGCTGCACATCACGGAGATTACGAAGATGTGAACTCTTGGGTGCTGTCTTGAATGACAAAAATACTCATTACAAGGCACCAAAGAATCTGAATTGCTTCGTGCCCTCCCTCGATCCTCCCCTTGACGATGCTCGTTCGTCTCTGATGAACTGAGCTTACAAATCATTACATGCAAGTCTTGATGAAGCCTTTGAAGCCGTGGCAGGCCCTCGAACCAAATTCCTCGTCAAGGAATTCTCAGATGTGCCTCGGACTGTCTATCGCAGTCTGACGAAGACTATGAGTCCTATCAAAGGCCGCGACTCAAATGATGAAGAAGTCGTTGGCATCATGAAGAATATGCTTTTCAATATCATTCATGGCGTTCCCATAAACTTCCATGATTTCTTCATGAGGACTCTGGCGAATATTGCTATGTCACCATTTGAGCTGAAGCCTTATGCACCATGGATTATGAGATTCATCAGGACAAGGTCTTCACTCAATTACAAGGCTGATACTCTGAACCACTGCAGCTACTTGCCTCCAATTGAAGTCCTCAAACGGACATTTTCCTCATCTGATGACAAAGGCAAGGCAACTGCTGTGATCGATGAAGGCATTTGTCCATTGGATGGTCAATTTCGCAAGGCTGCATCCTACTCCACCAATGATGACTCTGCCACACATGACTCTGCCGCCAACAACTCTGCCAAGCAAAATCCTCAGGCCACAGCACCCAGGGTGATGACCGATCGTGAGTTACTCCTCGGTCTTCATCAGAAAGTTGATCGCAATCATAAATGGGTCAAGCGTCAGTTTGGTTCAATTCTTCATAACATGACTTCAACACACAATGCAGTGAAGAAAAACCAATACTACCTCCATGAAACCTTCAACCATACAGGTTGTTACGTCTCATGTCTCTGTATGCGAAGATCTGAAGAAAAGGGGTCTGAAAGAAGAATTTGACTGGTCTGCACCTCCTCCGAAGAAATTCAAGAAGGTCAAAGTTCCTTCATTGGTGGCCAGCTCTTATTCTTCATCGCGAGACACTGATGAAAATGAAGACTTGGACGACACTGTGGCAGGCCCTACTACGACAACCGACCCCGACAATGCTGGCGCTCCGTCATCAACTTGATATACTTCAGGGGCGTTAGTCCTCAATTTCGATCCTTTTGGTCATTCGATGACAAAGGGGGAGAAAGTTGAGTTTAGTCTTCAAGCAGGTCTATTATATGGGCGTTTTTTTGCTAAGTTACAACTCTCGTTCTTCTGAAACTTTATTGGATCGAGTTGTAATCTTAAACCCGATGGTGCTCTGATACTTTTGATGTGTTCTTCTACATGCTTATTCCTCATTATATGTTATTGCACGCATGCTGAATTACATCAGGCACCACATTTCATCATGCATTTCAAATTCTTCATACTATATGTCAAATGCGTGTATGAATTACAAGATATAGGGGGAGATCTCCATGATTCAACCCTTCAAGTGTGCATTGCCTCAAAGCAAATTCCTCAATATGCACATCTTCAGGGGGAGTTCTTCTATATCTTGCAATCAAATTCCTCAATATCAGTATTTACACTTCATATGATTATCCCCGTTGAAAACTTAACCTATATTGTCATCAATCACCAAAAAGGGGGAGATTGTAAGTGCATCTAGTGCCCCTTAGTAATTTTGGTGTATTGAAGACTTATAGGTTAAGGGACTAATGTGTTTGTGAGTGTACACAGGTCTATAAGTCTATGAGGAGTTTGATATTTACAGAGAAAGTCGACCCTAAAATGAAGTTCTTCGATGAAGACTTTGATATTCGAAGACTTTACGAAGACTTTGAAAGTGAAGAAATTGGTGTGACCTTGAAGACTTGGTATTCATTTGAGGAACATGAAGCGTGAAGACTTTTGTTTTTCGTGGTTTCGTTTTCTCTTTCTTGAGTCATAGGAAGCGCCGTACTATTAAAGGGGTCGAGAAATACTAAGGAAAAATTTCCATGTGATGCTCAACTCAAATCCTACACCTACCAATCCCTTGAGTGAAGCCATTGGAAATCTCATACAGTTCAGTCAATTTCTTGATGTGAGACGAAGTTCTTACAGTCACGAGAATTTATTCGGCCGAGGAGTTAGAAATTCGCTAGTGCGGATTGCCTACACATGAGGAACATGATAGCCCTAAGGAATTTGAGAGTCAAATTTCCGACCGTTGTTGTCTTCTTGTCGGCTGTCCCAAAATATCTTATCCACCTAACGGTCATATCATTGAAGGGCATTTATGTCTTATCATGTCGGGCTGCTCCCTAGGCTATAAATAGCCGCCCCTACAACCACTAGCTGGTTGGCTGCTCGAGAGAACTTGACACTTGTCATTTGAGAGCAACCCATCCTCCAGGGACTTTGGCGAAAATCATCAGTGAGGAAAACCCCAAACCCAACACCTACAAACCCAAAGTGATTGAGCATCATCAAGAGATTGATCCTGCGTGGATCCGACGCTTGTTACCTTTGAAGACTGTGCTTCTTCCAGACGGTTAGGCGTCATGGTCTAGAGCATCCAAGAGGAATTGTGGATCGCCGAGTGACCAAGTCTGTGAAGGTTTGGAAGTCACCAAGACTTACCACGAGTGATTGGACAAGGTCATGTGACCTTAGTTCAAGGAGAATCTGGTGAGGACTTGGTGTCTGAGCTGCGTGCTCAGCGAATGGGTGTCCGGGACTGTGTGTCCTCGAGTTTAAATACTCAGCCGCTCAACCCGGATGTACAAGCCGAGACAGCAGTTGGAACTGGTCTACCAAATCATTGTCTTCACCAACCTTATCTGGTTCTATTTCCTCAACTCTTTCATTTCCTCATTCTTGTGTTGAGTGATTGTTCATATCTGTGTTTGAAGACTTTGGTGAAGACTTTCTCAATTTCCTCAGTTCAATTTCTTCAGTCTGTTTGTCTTCATCTTGTGTTATCCTGTGATTACGCTTTCTGTACTCTGTGCTTGTCTTCATTTCATCATGATGAACATGCCTGTATTCTGTTATGCTTACTCTTGAGTACTTATTTCGCTGCAAGTAGTTCTTCGCTTAGCAATTTCCTTACCGGCAAATTCCTCAGTGAAGAATTCATAAAAATCGCCTATTCACCCCCCCTCTAGTCGATATAACGCACTTTCATCCTCGACCTGACATCAGGGACCCACCGAAAGGGCCTCTGTATTTCGCGAAAAAAACATTACCGCCGCTGACAGCTCGGACCCACTAGCTATATCTTCGCACGCAAGGAAGTGCCTCCTTATTACGCACAAAAAAATGAATACTCCTTCTGTTAGCTGGGACCCGTATAGTGGCAGGCTGACTTGTGGGCCTACTAAGTTGACGGGGACAGAGGGCTTTGTCAACTTAGTCAATATGCATGATTCTAGCTCCAGTGGCCGTACAATGTCCATCCAACGGCCGTAGTGCTTCTTCAACCTCTAGTCTTCTTGCTCCAGCCGCCCAAACCAGCACCGGTCGTGCCTCGTGCTCCTGCCTCCCGTGGCCGGCTGCGATGCGGCGGAGGCCTCACCGCCCCCTACTACTCCCACCGCTGGCCAGGCCATCCCTCTACTCACTCACACCCCCTATTATTCTGCGGCAACGGCAACCTCACACCGCAGCGAACCAGTGAACCCTCGTACTCCTCTACGCGTGGGCATCCACTGCCGCGCCTTCCCCAGCTCCGCGTCGTCCCCTTCCTAGGCCTCGCCGTCGTCCACCGCCCTGGTGCTCTCGGCGCGGCTGGTCAACGTGGTTAAGGAATGGCTTCCATCGGACGTGGACTGTACGTGGAGAGGCTGACAGATGGGTCCATGGCCGCAGCAAGGAAGTGCCTCCTTATTACGCGCAAAATAATTATTCCTCCACCTGACAGCGGGGACCCACCGGACGGGCCACCGTATTTCGCAAAAAAAACATTTCCCCCTGAGTGATGGGACCCACCAGCTACATCTTCGCACGCAAGGAAGTGCGTCCGGGCAAAAAAAACGATTCGCCCCCCTGACTGCTGGGACCCACCAACTACATCTTCGCAGGCAAGGAAGTGCCTGACAGTCGGGACCCACCTGGTCGAAGCGTACGTAGCGTTTTCATTCTGGTCGCGAAAACTTGTACGTACATACTAGTCGTTGTAGAGGCGCGCACTTGTCGTAGTAGAGGCGCGCATGTAGCATGTACATGTACGTACAGCGGCGAGGGTGCAAGAAAGAAAATACGGCCACGTACGTACACACGGGCAGGGTCTCGGACGCCTACTCGCGCATACGTATGGCCAGGGGCTCGTGCACATGGCTGGGTCGGAACGGAGAAACAGCGTCGCCGTCGTGCTCATGGGGAGGCAACGGAATGCGTCGTGTCATCGGGAGGCAATGGAATGCGTCGTGTTCATGGGGAGGCAACGGAATGCGTCGTGTTCATCGGGAGGCAACGGAATGTGTCGTGTTCATCGGGAGACAACGGAACGCGTGGGAGCCAACCGGCTTGGACGGAACAGGCGATGGAAACAAAGCCTGGCGTACCGCACAATGGAGGAAACGGACCTCCTACGTTCGGAACGGGGTCCTGTTGATCGGGAGGGGTGTGGCGTACCGCAAAACGGAGAAAACCGACCTCTTACGGTCATAACGGGGGGTCTTGTTGATCGGGAGGGGTGTGGCATACCGCAAAATGGATGAAACGGACCTCCTACGGTCGAAACGGGGGTCCTGTTGATCGGGAGGGGTGTGGCGTACCGCAAAACGGACGAAACGGACCTCCTACGATCGAAGCAGGGTCCTGTTCATCGGGAGGGGTGTGGCGTACCGCAAAACGGGACTCCACGGGATACTGTTCATCTCCACCGACGACCTCCTCCAGCCTCCACGGGCTACCGGCGACCTCCTCCAGCCTCCACGGGCTCCTGTTCATCCAGCCTCCACCGCGCGTCCACCGGCTACTGTTCAACCACCCTGATACGTCTCCAACTTATCTATAATTTTTTTATTGTTCCATGCTATTATATTACCCCTTTTGGATGTTTATGGGCTTTATTTTACACATATATATCATTTTTGGGACTAACCTGCTAACCGGAGGCCCAACCCATATTGCTGTTTTTTTGCCTATTTCAGTATTTCGAAGAAAAGGAATATCAAACGGAGTCCAAATGGAATGAAACCTTCGGGAGCGTCATTTTTGGAACGAACGTGATCCAGAGAACTTGGTGTGCAAGTCAAGAAGCTTCCGAGGAAGCCACGAGATAGGAGGGCGCGCCCCCTGTCTCGTGGGCCCCTCGGACGGCCACCGATGTACTTCTTCCTCCTATATATACCTACGTACCCCGAAAACTTCCAGCAGCACCACGAAACACAATTTCCACCGCCGTAACCTTCTGTATCCGCAAGATCTCATATTGGAGCCCTTGCCGACACTCTGCCGGAGGGGGAATCAACCACGAGGGCTTCTACATCAACACCATAGCCTCCCTGATGAGTTGTGAGTAGTTTACCACAGACCTACGGGTCCATAGTTATTAGCTAGATGGCTTCTTCTCTCTTTTTGGATCTCAATACAATGTTCTCCCCCTCTCTTGTGGAGATCTATTCGATGTAAACTCTTTTTTCGGTGTGTTTGTCGAGATCCGATGAATTGTGGGTTTATGATCAAGTTTATCTATGAATAATATTTGAATCTTCTCTGAATTCTTTTATGTATGATTGAGTTATCTTTGCAAGTCTCTTCGAATTATCAGTTTGGTTTGGCCTACTAGATTGGTCTTTCTTGCCATGGGAGAAGTGCTTAGCTTTGGGTTCAATCTTGCGGTGTCCTTACCCAAAGGATGTAAATGGTTGCAAGGCACGTATTGTATTGTTGCCATCGAGGATAACAAGATGGGGTTTATATCATATTGCATGAGTTTATCCCTCTACATCATGTCATCTTGCTTAATGCGTTACTCTGTTCTTATGAACTTAATACTCTAGATGCATGCAGGATAGCGGTCGATGTGTGGAGTAATAGTAGTAGATGCAGGCAGGAGTCGGTCTACTTGTTATGGACGTGATGCCTATATACATGATCATGCCTAGATAATCTCATAACTATGCGCTTTTCTATCAATTGCTCGACAGTAATTTGTTCACCCACCGTAATACTTATGCTATCTCGAGAGAAGCCTCTTGTGAAAGCTATGGCCCCCGGGTCTATCTCTTATCATATTTGCTTTCAATCTACTTTTATTTGCATCTTTACTTTTTTGCATCTATATTATAAAATACCAAAAATATTTTTATCTTATCATACTATCTTTATTAGATCTCACTTTCGCAAGTGGCTGTGAAGGGATTGACAACCCCTTTATTGCGTTGGTTGCGAGTTCTCAGTTTGTTTGTGTAGGTGCGTGGGACTTTTGAGGATCCTCCTACTGGATTGATACCTTGGTTCTCAAAAACTGAAGGAAATACTTACGCTACACTTGCTGCATCACCCTCTCCTCTTCGAGGAAAACCAACACAAGCTCAAGACGTAGCAAGAAGGATTTATGGCGCCGTTGCCGGGGAGGTCTTCGCTCAAGTCAAGACATACCAAGTACCCATCACAAACCCATCTCCCTCGCATTTACATTATTTGCCATTTGCCTCTCGTTTTCCTCTCCCCCACTTCACACTTGCCATTTTATTCGCCCTCTCTTTCCCAATCTCCTCGTCTCTTTTTCGCTCGCTCTTTGCCGCTATGTCTGAAATTGGGGAGATCTTCGTCGATATGGACAATAATGTTAACACAGAAAATCCTGAGGCTCCGCCCGATGAACCCCCTATCTTGCATACTAAAAAGTTTCGAATTGGTAGTGGTAACATCATTGGCAAAGGTGTTATTCAAGATTTCTTTACTTGTGCCGGTGCTTTACCTTCCATGGGTTGTTCTATTCTTCATAGAACTAGTAGTCTTGAGGATGCTATCGCTATGCTTGTAGTTGAACTTGAAAGACAATTTATGCATATGCATCCTTTCATACAAAGAACTTTTCTAGAATTCTCTAATATTGAGCACTCTTCTGTTAAGCGCGTTGTTACTATCTTTTTGGCTCATGAGTTTAGATTTATCATAAGAGAGGCCAAAGAAATGTTTGCGCACTATAGGGTGGACGCCGGTCGTCCTCCCATAGAAGCGGTCCTCTATGATCAAGAGGAAATTAGACGTTTTCAATCTTCAGACTATGTCGCTTTTAATGAAAACCTTAGAAAAAAGGTTCCTACGAATGTCTTGGTTGATTTCATTAACGAACTTAATAATGATTTCTCCCTTTGAAACAATGATCTAGGATACTCTCTTGAGTATAGGCTTACAAGATTTTGCCAAAAGAATGCTTTTAGTGATGAAATAGTTGTGCACTATGAAGGGCCAAAGGAGGAACCCGTTCCTCCTGTGATTGATCTTGGGGATATTTGTCCCACTAAATTTAGCCCTTTTGATTACTTTTGCTTGCCTCAAAGGAAACTTGCTGCCGAACGTAGAGAATATGAAATGAGCTTTCAAGATCTATCTTATTATTACGGCACCACTTAGATCTATCTTCGCTTTTATGCCTAGCTAGGGGCGTTAAACGATAGCGCTAGTT
The DNA here is from genome assembly GCA_021605205.1 of Aegilops longissima. Classification (NCBI taxonomy): domain Eukaryota; kingdom Viridiplantae; phylum Streptophyta; class Magnoliopsida; order Poales; family Poaceae; genus Aegilops; species Aegilops longissima. The sequence goes on along the minus strand of CM038679.1, from coordinate 25,299,143 downwards.
GGGAGCAACCCAATTTTCTTTATGTTTTTTGTTTTTGTTTCTGTTTAGGAATAAATAATCCATCTACCTTCTGTTTAGATGTGTTTTAATGTTTTAATTAGTGTTTGTGCCAAGTAGAACCTATAGGATCTTCATGGATGATAGTTATTTGATCTTGCTATAATTTCCAGAAACTTTTGGCTCACGAAAATAATTGTTAAAAATCACCAGAACGTGATAAAATAGTGATTACAATTGATGCTGATCAATAAACAAATTGTCTATGTAGTCCTATTTTGGCTGAATTTTTTGAGTTCCATAAGTTTGCGTTAGTTACAGATTACTACAGACTGTTCTGTTTTTGACAGATTCTGTTTTTCGTGTGTTGTTTGCTTATTTTGATGAATCTATGGCCAATAAAATAGTTTATAATCCATAGATAAGTTGGAATACAGTAGGTTTAACACCAAATTAAATAAAGAATGAGTTCATTTCAGTACCTTATGTGGTGGTTTTGTTTTCTTTCACTAACGGAGCTTATAAGATTTCTTGTTGAGTTTTGTATTGTGAAGTTTTCAAGTTTTGGGTAAAGCTTTTATGGACTATGGAATAAAGGGTGGCAAGAGCCTAAGCTTGGGAATGCCCAAGGCACCCCAAGACATTCAAGAATAGCCAAAAGCCTAAGCTTGGGGATGCCCCGGGAAGGCATCCCCTCTTTCGTCTTCGTTCATTGGTAACTTTACTTGGGGCTATATTTTTATTCACCACATGATAAGTGTTTTGCTTGGAGCGTCGTGTATTATATTAGTATTTGCCTTTTAGTTTACCAAAATCATCCTTGATGTACACACCTTTTGGTAGAAGCCTATTTGATTAGAATTTACTAGAATACTCTATGTGCTTCACTTATATCTTTTGAGCTTGATAGTTTTTGCTCTAGTGCTTCACTTATATCTTTTAGAGCACGGTGGTGTCTTAATTTTGAAGAAATTTTTAGTCTCTCATGCTTCACTTATATTATTTTGAGAGTCTTTTAGAACAGCATGGTATTTGCTATGGTCATAAAGTTGGTCCTAGAATGGTAGGCATCCAAGTTGGGTATAATAAAAACTATCATAGAAAGTGAATTGGATGCTATGATCAATTTGATACTTGATAATTGTTTTGAGATATGGAGGTAGTGATATTAAAGTCATGCTAGTTGGGTGATTATGAATTTAAATAATGCTTGTGTTGAAGTTCGCAAATCCCATAGCATGCACGTATGGTTAAAGTTGTGTAACAAATTTGAAACATGAAGTGTACCTGGCTTGTGCATCCTTATGAGTGGCGGTTGGGGACGAGCGATGGTCTTTTCCTACCAATCTATCCCCCTAGGAGCATGCACGTAGTACTTGATTTTTGATGACTTCTAAATTTTTGCAATAAGTATATGAGTTCTTTTGACTAATGTTGAGTTCATGGATTATACACACTTTTACCTTTCCGCCTTTGCTAGCCTCTTTGGTACCATGCATTGCCCTTTCTCACCTTGAGAGTTGGTGCAAACTTCGCCGGTGCATCCAAACCCCGTGATACGATATGCTCTATCACACATAAACCTCCTTATATCTTCCTCAAAACAGCCACCATACCTACCTATTATGGCATTTCCATAGCCATTCCGAGATATATTGCCATGCAACTTTCCACCATTCCGCTCATCATCATCATGACATATTTTACTTTTGTCGTATTGCCATTGCATGATCATGTAGTTGACATCGTATTTGTGGCAAAGCCACCATGCATTATTTTTCATACATGTCACTCTTGATTCATTGCACCATCCCGGTACATCGCCGGAGGCATTCATATAGAGTCATATCTTGTTCTAGTTTCGAGTTGTAATTGTTGAGAAAATAAAAGTGTGATGATCATCATTTTTAGAGCATTGTCCCAAGTGAGGAAAGGATGATGGAGACCATGATTCCCCCCACAAGTCGGGATGAGACTCCGGATGCAAAATAAATAAAAATAATAAAAAAAGAGGCCATAAAAAAGAGAGAAAGGGCCCAAATAAAAAAAAAATATATATATATATATATATATATATATATATATATATATATATATATATATATATATATATATATATATATGAGAAAAAGAGAGAAGGTACAATGCTACTATCCTCTTACCACACTTGTGCTTCAAAGTAGCACCTTGTTCTTCATGTAGTGAGTCTCATATATTGTGCTTCAAAGTAGCACCATGTTTTTCATATAGTGAGTCTCATAAAGTTGTCTTTTTCATACTAGTGGGAATTTTTCATTATAGAACTTGGCTTGTATATTCCTATGATGGGCTTCCTCAAATGCCCTAGGTCTTCGTGAGCAAGCAAGTTGGATGCACACCCACTAGTTTTCTTTTGTTGAGCATTCATTAGCTCTAGTGCATCCGTTGCATGGCAATCCCTACTCCTCATGTTGACATCAATTGATGGGCATCTCCATAGCCCGTTGATTATCCTCGTCAATGTGAGACTTTCTCCTTTTTTTGTCTTCTCCAAACAATCCCCATCATCATATTCTATTCCACCCATAGTGCTATATCCATGGCTCACGCTCATGTATTGCGTGAAGGTTGAAAAAGTTTGAGATTATTTAAGTATGAAACGATTGCTTGGCTTGTCATCGGGGGTATAGAAGTTGGGAACATCTTTGTGTGACGAAAATGAAGCATAGCCTAACTATATGATTTTGTAGGGATGAACTTTCTTCTGCCATGCTATTTTGAGAAGAGATGATTACTTTGATTAGTATGCTTGAAGTATTACTATTTCTTTTATCAATATGAACTTTTATTTTGTATTCATTTGGATCTGAACATTCATGCCACAATAAAGAATTATGCTAGATAGCATTCCACATCAAAAATTCTCTTTTATCATTTACCTACTCGAGGACGAGCAGGAATTAAGCTTGGGGATGCTTGATACGTCTCCAACGTATCTATAATTTTTGATTGTTCCATGCTATTATATTACCCCTTTTGGATGTTTATGGGCTTTATTTTACACATTTATATCATTTTTGGGACTAACCTACTAACCGGAGACCCAACCTATATTGCTGTTTTCTGCCTATTTCAGTATTTCGAAGAAAAGGAATATCAAACGGAGTCCAAACAGAATGAAACCTTCGAGAGCTTGATTTTTGGAACGAACGTGATCCAGAGAACTTGGAGTGCAAGTCAAGAAGCTTCCGAGGAAGCCACAAGATAGGAGCCCCCCCCCCTATAGGGCGCGCCCCCTGTCTCGTGGGCCCCTCAGGCGGCCACCGACGTACTTCTTCCTCCTATATATACCTACGTACCCTGGAAACATCTAGGAGCACCACGAAACACAATTTCCACCGCCGTAACCTTCTGTATCCGCAAGATCTCATATTGGAGCCCTTGCCGGCACTCTGCCGGAGGGGGAATCAACCATGGAGGGCTTCTACATCAACACCATAGCCTCTCCGATGAGTTGTGAGTAGTTTACCACAGCCCTACGGGTCCATAGTTATTAGCTAGATGGCTTCTTCTCTCTTTTTGGATCTCAATACAATGTTCTCCCCCTCTCTTGTGGAAATCTATTCGATGAAAACTCTTTTTGCGGTGTGTTTGTCGAGATCCGATGAATTGTGGGTTTATGATCAAGTTTATCTATGAATAATATTTGAATCTTCTCTGAATTCTTTTATGTATGATTGAGTTATCTTTGCAAGTCTCTTCGAATTATCAGTTTGATTTGGCCTACTAGATTGGTCTTTCTTGCCATGGGAGAAGTGCTTAGCTTTGAGTTCAATCTTGCGGTGTTTGCAAGACACGTATTGTATTGTTGCCATCGAGGATAACAAGATGGGGTTTATATCATATTGCATGAGTTTATCCCTCTACATCATGTCATCTTGCTTAATGCGTTACTCTGTTCTTATGAACTTAATACTCTAGATGCATGCAGGATAGCGGTCGATGTGTGGAGTAATAGTAGTAGATGTAGGCAGGAGTCGGTCTACTTGTTATGGATGTGATGCCTATATACATGATCATGCCTAGATAATCTCATAACTATGCGCTTTTCTATCAATTGCTCGACAGTAATTTGTTCACCCACCGTAATACTTGCTATCTCGAGAGAAGCCCCTAGTGAAACCTATGGCCCCCGGGTCTAATCTCTTATCATATTTGCTTTCAATCTACTTTTATTTGCATCTTTACTTTTTTGCATCTATATTATAAAATACCAAAAATATATTTATTTTATCATACTATCTTTATTAGATCTCACTTTCGCAAGTGGCCGTGAAAGGATTGACAACCCCTTTATTGCGTTGGTTGCGAGTTCTCAGTTTGTTTGTGTAGGTGCGTGGGACTTTTGAAGAGCCTCCTATTGGATTGATACCTTGGTTCTCAAAAACTGAGGGAAATACTTACGCTACACTTGCTGCATCACCCTCTCCTCTTCGAGGAAAACCAACGCAAGCTCAAGACGTAGCACACCCCTCCACGGGCACCCCTCCATCGTCTACTGTTCATCCAGCCCTCCACACCACGGGGTCCTGTTCAACCACCCCTCCACGGCCACCCCTCCACCGTCTACTGTTCATCCAGCCCTCCACACCACGGGGTCATGTTCATCCAGAGGCAACGCCACTGCTCACTGTTCATCAACCCCCCCCCTCTCAGCGCTCACTGTTCATCCAATCGATCGGCTTCAGTTAGCAGCAGTAGCGAAGGAATCGCTTGATCGGGTCCAGTTAACAGCCATCGATCGATCGCTCGGGTTCAGTAACGCGTAGCCTGTAGTGCAATTGCTCGGGTTCAGTTAGAGCCCAACGCCTCGCTCGGGTTTAGTTAGAGCCAACACCTCGCACGTGTATGAGAGAAATGCGCATCGCTCGGCCCCCGACCTCCCACCGTAACCGGGAACTCCCTGAAATTTTCCTCCCCCTCGCTTCTACCACGATTTTTCCCGTCATGGACGGCCCAAAGAATGCCATGCAGCTGCGTCTCCGGCCCGCCCAGGACGAAAAGCCCATTTTCTGTCATGATTTTTTGTCATAGAAGTAGGAGCCCACCACATCTATGATCATACTGGGTTTTGTCACAATTATCATCATAGAAGTGTCATATGTATGACAGAAAAAAAATTCATTCGGCCCAAAAGGTCACGGATGTGTCTTTTTTTGTAGTGACTCTCGAAGGTATTCGGACTTTTCAATATATACTGGGCTGCGTACCGCCCTCGATAATGAACCCTGAATTTCCAGGTACGTGCATTAGTCCGGCGTGACGAAAGAGCGGCTGTGGTGAGAGCATAATTCTCAAAAACACATCGAGTGCTGCCCTTGTAACGTCTATTTTAGAACGGCGGATAATAAACTTGCCAATAACGCCGACCAAGAGGGTGTGAACCAACAAGAGATGATAAAAAAAGGTTTACACAGGGTCTTAATCTAAAAAGAAACCTTGGAACGGGGCCCTGCTGCACGTCTGCGCCTTTATCTCCGTTGTGCCGTATCCTGGAAGGGTGTAGCACCATGGTCATCTGTAAAGAAAAAGGGAAAGCCCAGGTGAAAGAATCTGGTGTGACCGTGCGGAAAGTTGGTTACTCTTAATGAACCATGAGAATTCAATTTCTTGAGTGTAAATAGGATCCAGCCAAACTAAGTATTCTTTTCGTGCGGTCAGCCCCTAGCACCACATATGGGGGTATAACTGTTAGTCAAGCTCAGGTTTATCTGGGCTGCTATAAATAGTGGTGCGCCGAACACGTCTAGCCGTGTCCATGGTCTTCGACGACCGATTAGTTACTTGGGTTGGCGAGGCCGGTCAGTGGTTCGGCTGCTAGAGCAGCCACATATTCTTTCGCGCGCAGGGAGCGCTCTGTATTTCTGCTAATTGTGATGACGCCACGTGGACCGGGCATCTTAAGTTTAAGATAAGCGTAGTGCGGAATTGCATTGAAACAAGCGAAGGCCATTCTTCAGAGTTGTGCATAGTAGCCGCTTCAGAATGGGGCGATGTCGAAGATTAATTCTTCGCTTCAGAAGTTGTCGGGAGAAACGAATACAACCTCTAATGTTAGAGAGCCCGTGCAGCGGGCCTCTATGCCTGGTATTACTCCTTTAAAGGTGGTATGGCTTTGGCTGATTCTTGACGGGTCTATCCCCATCTTGCGGACAGTGTCCTGATATATCAGATTAAGACTACTGCCGTCGTCCATAAGGACTCGGGTGAGATGGTATCCGTCGATTATTGGGTCGAGCACCAAGGCAGCCGAATCTCCATGCCGGATACTAGTCGGATGATCCCTGCGATCGAAACTGATCGGGCAGGCCGACCATGGGTTGAATTTGGGGGCGACAAGTTCTACAGCGTATACGTCTCGGAGTGCGCGTTTGCGCTTCCTCTTCGGTATGTGGGTTGCGTAAATCATGTTCATTGTTTTGACCTCTGGTGGAAATTTTTTATGTCCCCTAGTGTTCGGCTGGCGAGGTTCGTCCTCGTCTTCACTTGGCGGCTCCCTCCCCTTGTGTTCGGCGTTTAGCTTGCCGGCCTGCTTGAAGACCCAGCATTCTCTGTTGGTGTGATTCGCAGGTATCTCGGGGGTGCCATTAATATGACATGATCTGTCTAGAATTTTGTTTAGGCTGGACGGTCCATCTCTACTGCCTTTAAATGCCTTTTTCCGTTGACTGGGTCGAGAGCCCCTGAATCCGGCGTTTACCGCCGTGTTGTCTGGGTTGTCTTCATTATTACACGCTTGTTTTTATTGCGTTGCGGCTTCCCATTGCCGTCCCTGATTTCGGATGTGCCTGGGTCGCTGGTACCGCTACGGGCCAACTGTCCTCGCCCACGCAAAAGCGGGTCATAAGGCTTGTTAGGGCTGCCATTGTCCTTGGCTTTTCCTGGCCGAGGTGTCTGGCGAGCCATTCGTCTCAGACACTATGTTTGAAAGCCGCTAAGGTTTCGTCGTCCGGGCAGTCAACGATTTGGTTCTTCTTGGTAAGAAATCTGTTCCAAAGCGTACGGGCTGACTCTCCGGGTTGTTGGATTATATGACTTAAACCGTCTGCATCCAGAGGTCGGACATATGTCCCTTGAAAATTAGCCCTGAAAGCATCCTCGAGTTCCTCCCAACTTCCAATGGAGTTTTCTGGGAGGCTTTTCAACCAGTGCCGAGCTGGTCCTTTCAACTTGAGGGGCAGGTATTTGATGGCGTGGAGATCGTCTCCGCGAGCCATATGGATGTGAAGAATGAAGTCCTCGATCCAGACTGCAGGGTCTGTCGTTACGTCGTATGCCTCTATGTTTACGGGTTTAAATCCCTCTGAAAATTCATGATCCAGTACCTCATCGGTGAAGCACAGGGGGTGCACGGCACCCCTGTATTTGGATGTGTCGTGGCATGCTTCCGACGGATGTAGTGTTCGGTGTTGATTCCGAGCTGGTATTCAATCAGTATAGTCGTTTTGGTGGTCGTGATCCTGCGTAGGAGCACGCTTCCTAGATACATAGATGGACCTGGCCATACCGGCTCTTTTGTCCAGGTGCTCACGTAGGTCGTGTGCTGACTTGTGTGCGGCGTCATCAGCCGCTCTATCTCGGCCATGGGGTGGTCGGTCCGGCAGATCGGCCGTATTGTTTTTCGGCGGGATGGGCTCTATAGCCTCGTCGTCGAATTCGGGGAGCAGCTTGCGCTTTGGGTAGTTCTTTGTGTGGCGATCACCACCGTATTTTTCGTCAGTGTCGAGCACTTTGTTCCATCTGTGGTTGACCGTATCCTGCGCGACCTTAAGCCATTGCTTCTACTTCTTCAAGCTCCACGCGGTGGCGATGAGCCTTTTGTGGAGGTTCTCTTGTTCCAAGTGCTTTTTTGGGATGATGAGTGCATCGTCGGTTGGACTATTCTCCACTCCGGAGAAAGGTTTATAAGTTTTATCTTCGGCATCGCTGTGATCAGACAGCGGCTCCGGACTATGTTCGTCGTCCCCTGGCTCGTCCTGCTCCATCGCTGGCTCCATGGGGTCGTCGTTGCCTTTAGAGTCGTCCGGGGTATTATTCTTTCTTGTTCCGTTATCGCTGTTTTTGCTGTGGCGGGATTTAGAGCAGCGCCGTTGACGTCGGCGCTTTGTTTGTTTCTCAAGAGGATTATCCTCCATTGCAACCTTCCGTTCTTCGCCGTTGTTTTCTTTGGGTGTGTCCACCATGTATATATCATATGATGAGGTGGTTGTCCAGCGCCCTGTGGGCGTTGGTTCCTGTTCTTCTCCGGCATCGTCATTCATACCGTCGATGTCTTCGGAGCCAAAATCAAGCATGTCGGTTGAGTTGTCGACAGTGGCTATTAAGTGGGTGGTGGGTGGGTAATGAATTTCCTCGTCGTCCGCTTCCCACTCAAGCCGGGCATAGTTCGGTCAAGAGTCTCCTGAAAGGGAGAGAGATTTTAATGAGTTTAGCATGTAGCCGAAGGGCGAGTGCTGAAAGATATCCGCGGAGGTAAACTCCATGATCGGTGCCCAATCCGGTTCGATAAGCACGGATGCGCGCGGTTCGGAGCCTATGGCCGGAGGCGAGTCTGAGAGTCCGATGACACAGACCTCATTGGAGGCGAAGTCTGTGTTCGGCTCTATCGCCGATGAGTGTGCGGCCTCCGTGGCGGGGTCTATCCACCCGTCCTCGGATGGCATGATCTGCTCCGGATCTAAGGCCAGGGTAGCTGCAGGTGCGTTCTCCTGAACACCGTCCGATGGTGGATCTAAGTCATGCTCATCGTGATTGTACAACGCACTTGTCGTGGGCTCGAATCCGTCGAAGATCAAGTCTCCACGGATGTCGACAGTGTAGTTCAGGCTTCCAAACTTGACCTGATGGCCAGGGGCGTAGCTATCGATCTGCTCCAGATGGCCAAGCGAGTTGGCCCGCAGTGAGAAGCTGCCGAATACGAAGATCTGTCCAGGGAGGAAAACCTCACCCTGGATTTCGTCGTTGTGGATGATCGAAGGAGCCATCAAGCCTTATGGTGACGACATAGTGGAACTCTCAATGAAAGCACCAATGTCGGTGTCAAAACCGGCGGATCTCGGGTAGGGGGTCCCGAACTATGCATCTAAGGCTAATGGTAACAGGAGGCAAGGGACACAATGTTTACCCAGGTTCTGACCCTCTCTATGGAGGTAATACCCTACTTCCTGCTTGATTGATCTTGAAGATATGAGTATTACAAGAGTTGATCTACCACGAGATCGTAGAGGCTAAACCCTAGAAGCTGGTCTATGATTATGATTGTTGTTGTCCTATGGACTAAACCCTCCGGTTTATATAGACACCGGAGGGGGCTAGGGTTACAGTCGATTCTGAGAAGGAAATCTACATATCCGAATTGCCAAGCTTGCCTTCCACGCAAAGGAGAGTCCCACCCGGACACGGAACGAAGTCTTCAATCTTGTATCTTCATAGTCCAACAGTCCGGCACAAGTACATAGTCCGGCTGTCCGAGGGCCTCTTAATCCATGACTCCCCCAGCCTTCCCCTTCTCGGCGGTGAACCTCCTCGTCGGCGCCATGAGCTCTGCAACTACGGCAAGACGGAGAAGAAGAAGGAACGGGCAGCAAGAAGATGAAGATAGAGATGAGTCTCCCCTCATTTATAGCCGGAGGAAGGCCAACCGACGGCGTCCACGATCCCGCGCAATGATGGTTTTTCTGCATGCAGCAGCGACTCATCGAGTCGAACTGTTGCCGAGGCTGTGTGGGAAAGTGGAGAGGCCCACGTCCCATCAATCGCCACGCGTCGCCCAAGGCCGCAGGCGGCTAGGGCCCGCGGCGCTCCGCACTTGCCCTTTGGCTTTGCCTCAAAGCCAAGTCCGAGCGTGCCTTGGGCCCGGGGGCTACTGTCGGCGTTTTGGGAACAGGGGTACCCATACTTGCCTGCATGCGGCCCACGACGTGGCTCCATCGACGGTCTGGTACGGCCCAGCTTCGACATGAACAACTCAAGACCCTCGCGAGGGGCCAAGCCTCGCGAGGCGGACGACACCAAGACTTTCAAAGGGAGTAGTCTCCTCAGGCTGGCTCCCGAGGAGCGGAGATTTCTATGCAAGGCTCACCTTGTGAGGTTCGGGTGACATGAGCCGTGACGACCAAGGCCAGGCTGGCGCCAGCGGGCGCAGTGTACCAGTTTCCTCTTTGGTGCAAAGGAGGAAAGCAGCAGGCGCGGAGTCACAAGGAAGCAGCCAAAGGTTTCCATTCCCATGCAACAAGACCAAGACCGTCAGGACGGTAGGACGGAGGTAATCGCCGAGCCCACCACGGCGTCACGGCCATAGGCTTTTGCAGGCGAAGACCACTTTCGTCAAGATAAGATGTACTAGTTGTCTCCCTTCAAATTTGGCCTTGTGGGATCCCTTCCCGCCTTCATTTGTGAAGAGGACCAATGCCGCTATGAATAGGACCTAGCCACCACCATGGATGGGGGGATCAAGTCGACCGAATCCATTCCACCCTCACCAGCTCACTTGAGCTCAAGAACACACTTCTTGAGGTTGTTCTCCACTGTACTAGTTCATCCACAACCCGTCGATGCCAATCCAGCACAAAGCAGGAGTAGGGTTTTACACCGCAAGATGTCCCAAACCTGGGTAAACTGATGTGTTCCCTTTCCTTCGAGTTCGTCACGCTAGCCTATGGGATTGGCGAGTAGGCAGACTGGGGTGGTTGAGTTCTTCGCACGCACCCCAGGGTTCGAACCTCTTAAGGGTTTGCGGAGCCCGAAATCTGACACTATGTATGTATATGTGCATGGCTCCGCCGCCCAGCGGGATCACTTATCCCGGCACTACAACAACGACGAGGCGTCGGCGACCAGCTTCTGGAGCGCGCATTTCGCGCTGCCATGTCCCTCCCGGCGACGAATGGATGAGCAAGCAGCTCCGCACGGACGCCCTGTTGCGGTAGTCCTTTTGCAGGCACGAGGCGATTATCCCGGGCGAGCGGGCGCACATGAGCGCGCCCAGTCGGCTGCTGCCCGCGGGAGGAGCGGTACCTGCCAAGAAGAGCTCGAGTGTGACCGAGACTCCACACGCCGGCGGCGACGGGTCGTAGTGCCCCGTCGCCTCAGGACTCGGGTCGAAGCGCTCCGGGCTCATGTCTGTGGAGGTGCCGGCGTCTGACGTCACGATGGTCGTCGGCGCTGGCGATGCGAAAGTCGCGACCTTCACCTCCCGGCCGTCTTGGCGAGGAGGTTCGTCGGCTTAGCCAGCCCGACAGCAGCGTCGGCGCACCTCCTCGGCCGCGACCTCGGCGAACACGCGGCGGCGGCTCCTGATAGAGTCGTGTTAGATAATAACGAGAATAAACGAGACAAAGAGACACGGATTTTTACGTGGAAACCCTTGCGGGAGAAAACCACGGACGCACGAAGGCGCAATCACTATGAGGAGGAGTATTACAAGCACGAGGCGACGCAGACCGTCGAGGTGCGACTACATGGGGTATATAAGAGGGCAATACATGAGAGTCCTTGGAGGACAAGTAAGCGAGTTGTACT